>CALYOO010000305.1:0-42104 GCA_945261195.1 Cryptosula pallasiana
GTGATTTAACGCTATCAGTACAGGTGTTCAATTCCCTTGTGACATTATTGTTATTATTGATTCTCTAAAATACTCTTGTTTTTGCTCGCAAACACAAATCAATATCTAGTTAGTATTTTAGAGAATCTAAAATACTATTGTTCTTGCTGTTTTTATTATTATTATTATTATTATTCTTATTCTTTCGCGCAAATCTTGCCAAACTCCGCTCAGTTTTTCTCAAGAACCGTTATAGATAGAGCTTGAGAGTTTTTTGCGACACGGCCGTGAGGCATCGGGCCAAAAAATGAGTTAGTTATAAAGCTATAGAACATTCCAGAATGTCGCAATTCAAGTGCGAAAACGGGTAAAAATTCGTTTTCAAAAGCATCAAAGTGACCAAAAAAACGCACACCCGATTTTCGAAAAATTACGAAATTTTGAAAGATGGTGCATTTCGCTAACCTTCTGATTCGACATCATGGCGCGAAGTTAAAAAATGGTTCTGAAGCGGCCATCTTGGATTTTTTGAAAATCACAGTTTTTAGCATAAAACAGCTTCCCGTTAGAGAACCAACAGGCCGAATTAGCTGAAATTTGCAACAAACATGTGCCATAGTGTATCGATATACCAATTTGAACTTCAAAGCGATCGCACAAAACTGTTTCAAGTTTTTACATTTTCAAAGTTGAAATTCTAAACACAAACCGCACTTTTTATTACTTTCTGAGACCAGAATGGAACAACTCAGCGACAAGTAACTTGTTAGGCAGCATAGCCCAATGCTTGAACTTTCCAAAAGTAGAGACCTCAAGTTTCTCGCAATACCGCCAGCACAGCTATTCCATTTTCAAAAGAGGTCTTCCAAATGGAAAAATGACCATAACTCGGGGACGGTTACTCTGATTTGCATAAATTTTGCGTGGTTGCGATCGCATTATAACTGTCTTTCAGATAAACATTCGTCAAATTTGTGATCTTTGGTGAAAGAGTCCAAGTCCACACGGTTTTCAATGTGTGACAAAAAGGTTCGTTATTTACTGTTTTCACCGCGGAAAAATTTTTCCCCGTTAAAACTTTAGCACAAACAGTATTTATGTGAGAAAATGAACAAATCTGAAAAAAATTGAAAATATTCGATAAGTATTTAGCGATGTCCGAACCCAAAATAGTTTTTTGTATGTAGGTTGTACTACCTTCTTTTTATTTTGAGCTGTTTATGAGACACCTTTAAAGTTACTAAATGGCTAAATGGTTAACACGCTGATCTGCTGTTGACAGGGTTTGGGTTCGATTCCCAGGCAAGGCAATCTTTTTCGCTTAATTCCACTCCCCAAAAGGACTTTCATAAGATGTATTTATTGTATGGCACATTTGTAAGTTGTTCCCTCGTGAACGAGGTCACAACTCCTAAATTTGACAGTTTTTTATAATAAACAACCTCTTACTTGTTCGTTGTTACACAAACATAAATCTCAACTAGCTAGAAAAAAAAAATAAATTTACTCATTTTTTCAGATGCTTCAACAATGAATCAAAAGTAAAAATCAAATTTCTAGGAGGGCACCTGACCAATCACAAGACAGGGCATGTATGCCCTTTATCCCAGATTAGTCCGTAAACTGAAATGAACAGGTTAAAATAACTAATCTCACGTCCAAGACAAACTTTGTGTAATCAAACTTTGATGGATGCATTTGTCAACTTGTCTACAAGTGATTTATTGACAAATTTTAAGAATTTAATGTACAAATGTATGAACAATAATTCCTTGAGTAGCGACATGTTACATGCTGCAGCCAAATGACACCAGTTACAACTACACTGCTACACTACTACCACACTAATAAGGAATTGATCATGTGACCGATTAATGGAGTTTTGTTGACAAATCATCCAGCTTATTACGTGAGTTTCCAACTCTAAGCAATTCCATATTGCCTACAATCAATGCTCATTAAGCCGAAATTAAGATGGCACACTTTTTTCAGTTGAATTTATTCACTTGGTTTATGCAAAAGCTAACCGTTTAGTAAATGTAGTGGATACTATAAATTATATTTTTCATCCACCAGATGAGAGCTGAAACAACGTTAAACAAATGAGAAAAAAACAGAAGATACTCTATTGAGATTAGCTATGAAAATCACGCTATGATAGCAGTGACAAGAAACAGGCAATAGAACTAAATTAACTGACAACTGACAGTGTCAACACCACACAAATGCATTGTACACTGGCAAGGAAGTTGTTGATGTTGTAACAAGTACATGTATGGGCATTCCAACAGCAGCAAACTTTGTGCAGTATAACTCCATCAGTCTGGTACAGTGTAGATGGTATCTGTCAATGAAGAATACACGGGGATATCATACACATATCTACTATCATACACACATCTACTCCATTGTTATCTAACAATTTTGCACACGGTTAATTACCAGTCAATTTCTCTAAACCAGTCATGTACTTTGATATCATATTGCTTACAAGAAGATGGATACTTAACACTCACTAATGCAATCACTCACCAATAATGTAAGACAGTGTAGCCAGGGGTACAGGTAACATCTACCATACATTCATCTGCTGGTAGTTCGTTACATGTATGGTAAACAGCAAAGTAGCAACAAGGTAGCAGTCAACTGATGTAGTTTGTCCAAACAAGGCCAAGCATAGCTGATGTGCCAGTAACCAATTCCTTCCTCAATACATTATCGAGGAGATAATTCCCACGTGAATAGCTGCAAGCAGTAAACACAAAAAATATACTTTTAGCTTGCCACTGGGTCAATTTCACACTACTAGTGTACTTGACATCAACTTTGTACAACTTACGGTATAAATTACAGCACAAGTTTTTATCCTCGCATTGCTGTCACCAAATGCTACCCATTTGTACTGTCTGTCGTCTCTAATGTCTGCATTCTCTCCTGTATGCAGTCTCTACAACAGAGTAGCTTACTTACTAACAGACTAACAAACTACGACACACAATACTCTTTCTATGTTATTACAGTGACACGGTACAATCAGATATTGGAATGGGCACATTACTAGCAATCACCAACTAAACCTAAAGGAAAGAGTAGACAGGTCAGGGATGAACAAGTAGGTTTTTATACCATTTATGAAAGTCAATTTTATTACTTACATTTCTTTGTAATGACATAGTTTACTTGGGGTCTGTACCTACAATGAAAATTATTAACCAATTATTGTTGGAAAGGTACTATAATGCACAATATTGCCTGTGCTTGACAGGACACCGTAGTGGCAGACTACTGTCCCACCAACCAAACTATTAATAGTGGTTTTTGACAACAAAATGCAATAAAAAACTGCAATTGTAGCCTTACTCACTATTGATATGTGCATAAAAATTTAGGTCTAACATTTGTGGTTACTTACTTGTATGATCAACTCCTCGCTACGTAGCTGTAAGCAATAATGGCCGTAGTCCAGTTATTGAGATGGATAGATGTCGAGGAGCTGCACTTATGGTTAGTCTCACTTCTCAAACTTCAACATCTGGTAGAGTATCTACAATACTAACATAGTGTTACTTCTGGATATAAGTCTATCGACACATCACCGCTCACTCTTACTTCAGTCACTCATTTTTCACCACTCCAGGGATGTTGGGGTTATGTTTAATAGTTCATTAAATATCTACCAATGCCAGCTGCTACCAGGCTAAAGTTGACTGACACGTCGCTCTGATTGCATTTGGTGACATCATGACCAGACAATTGGGAGTTGTTTCCTTTATCGTGATTATTGAGAAAGAGGGGGCAACTTTTAACAAAATTGAGACTCAAGTGAGACAACTTCAATTTAGAAAACATTGAATGTTACATTCACATTGTAATCCTCCACATAATGTTTTAGCACATCCCCACACAATAAGTATCATTATTACTTTTGATAATTTTACAGCAATAAATATTACTATAAAAAATCGCTCATCACTGCAATCAACAGCCCATCAAAATCATACAAACAACAATCGCTTTCAAACTCAGCAATGACTTACCCCTTATTTACAGAGATATCATTTTACTCCATTGTTTGCAGCATGGATGGCGACTTTCTGCCTTGTTGCTGTGTGTAATAGCAGAGGATGGGCTCATGGATGGATCGATGGAGCAGTACAGCATCATCATTATTATTCCTTAAATCATCATCATAGCCTGTGTGTGTTGGCAATTCCTTTACTACTATGATAGCCGTGAAAGCAATATCATATTGTACTTTGTAAAGTGGTGTTTCCATACATCGGCTGAAGGGCAAACAACTACCACCAACCATCATCATCATCCTCTCCCTTCTGCTTCTATAAAAAAATGGTTATGTAGTAGTGGGGGAGTGTTGTAGTAGATATTAATACTAATAATAATTATAATAATAACAACAGTAATAGACAAACAGGAATGATTGATTTCATTTTGTAAGGGTTTTAGAGATGTAGAAAAGTTTGGGGGAGAGATATTGAACAAAATTTTTCAACATGTGAAATGATTAAATAAAAATGACAAGTGTCTAAAGTGGAATCGCTTTGTTATTATTGAATTCACATTTGGCGCCATAGCAATATCGCATTATCATCATTACCGTTTACATTTTTGGAATAGAACAAAAGTCAACGTTTGGTCACATTTTCTGTCATACCATAATAATTCTCTAAACATTGAATTCCAGTCATATATGTAATCAAATTTTAACATTATCTGCATTTTGTATGGGGTAAGGGGTACATACTCCAAAGCACTGGTGGGTCCAATCTACTCTACTACTGGTCTAGCGGTGGGGAGGATAATAAATAATAATAATAATAATTAATTAAAGGCAGGGAGGACTACTAGTAGTGGTAGTAGTAGGTAGTGGTAGTAGTAGTTGTGGTATTAGTAGTAGTATTTATTATTGATTATAATTAATACCTGCCTACTAACTACTGGTACTACAACTAGCTAGCTGCTAAGTAGTAGTAGTAGTAGTTGTAACAAATTATTATTATAATTATTAATTATATTTATTAAATTATAATAATAATTATTCACCAACTTTCAGGCCAGTAGTTTGGGGCTGCCTGTGCTCCACAGGTGAAATAAATGGCAAAAAATAATATTTTTTTGTAGACACAACAAACAACACTGTTTTTTTAGACACATAATAATAATTATAATAATAATAATATCAACGAACAACAAATCAATAATAATAATAATGATCATAGTAAATTTTATAATTTATTGTATACACAGACAACATACAACAATAACATACATAACCACATTAAATGTGGATATGCATGTATGTATGTTGTTTGTGTATATAATTATAATAATAATAATAATAATAATAATAATAATAATAATAATAATAATATTTATTATTATTATGATTATTTCTTAGAAAATACTAAGTACTAACTACTAATAACACCACTACTACTACTTCTGCTACTACTACTATAGCTACTACTATAGCTACTACTATAGCTACTACTATAGCTACTACTATAGCTACTACTATAGCTACTACTATAGCTACTACTATAGCTACTACTATAGCTACTACTATAGCTACTACTATAGTTACTACTATAGCTACCTACTAACTACTACCACTATTATTACTACTACTACTCCCTACCACTTGCTATTACTACATTTACCTCTATTACCACTAAATAAATTATCACACAGAGAGTGTGAGATTATCATTATTATTATGACATTGAATAAAATATTATGCATTATTATATAATATTGACTTCTATTATTAGTTATTACCAACTAATAACAAGGTATTATTATTTATTGTTGTATCTATTTCACTCACCCAATATGATTATTGTCGCCCTCACGTTGTTTTTTGTTTTGGGTTCAGTAGCAAGAGTGCGAGAGTCATTAATGCCAACAAATTGAACGGTTCAGCCATTGGTGTCACTCGGTTAGTACTTACTCTAACAACTTTCTAAAATGATAAACATTATAATCTTTATAACCATTTCGGTATGTAATAGTCACCGTTATTGCGGTTAATTAGGCCTGATAATATTAATTACGTTTGCGGCGATGATCATGAAATAATTTTAAGACTTTGAATAATATTGCAAATGAAAGGAAAATTGTTGTAGTCATTCAGTGATAAAAACCCGTTACTCACTACTAAGCCAGCGACATAATATTGCTAGTATTCATATTAACAATCACTTTATAAATAAATGTCGAAGCAAGCTCAATAACATTACGCGCTGTGTAGGAGAACTATTTGTGACAATACTCATACCTTCGTCATTCGCTTGTCGTCTGTATTGCATGGTCCATGGTAATGATACGTTATCCGTCACATCACATTCCCATATTGATAATTTCGCTGCTACCTTCTCTGAATGAATTATTTCACTGCAACTTTTCCTCAATCGTCTCACCTACAAAAGCTTATAAAACGATGCTTGTTCCACAGCGCCTTGCGGCCAGCATCCAACTGCGTTCTCATTATTTAATGACGCGAGTCGCCAGGAGCCATATAACGTCACAATGTTAATGTGCCATCCCTTCCCAAGGTCATTTGGCGGTTCCTACAAAGAACTGGATATAGGGTTAATACATGCAGGAAATAATGAAGAAGCCAGGGGAACGGCTTTCAGCCCAGTTGTACAATCTCAAAAAAGGTTCACGGTCCTATTCAAGTCTAGGGTATTTACACCGAATGGCCAACTAACTAGCCTAATCTACCTAACTACCTATCACCTAAATTGGAACTGGACATACCAGAACCTCTAGAAAAAGTCTCATCCTTGTCCTATGCTACCTCCACTACCTACCTAAATAGTTGGAACTGGACATACCAGAACCGCTAGAAAAACGTTTGTGGTGTGGCTAACTACCTATTGCTATTCCTCCTATTCACCCTAGTGCTGACCAAACGAAGCTTGTACCTTTCGACAATCCATCTACCACAGCTTATCATTCACTCATACATCCACACACATTACAAAAGCAATTACACTACAGAATAACTACAGTTACAACAAATGTAGAGCACATAAAGCAAACACTTTGCATTAATAACGGAACATCTATGCCAAGTCACCAATTGCACATTATCTATTTCTATACTATTTTTATTACAGTAAACTTTGTCAGTAAAACATTACATTGATATGATGTTATACCTAAATAATACATACTATCATAAGCTAGATACCGATAAAAAATAACATTACAATACGTTAGTATGTGATAAATACACGTTAAATAGGATTGAATAAATAATTTATCAATAAAAGTTATTTGTTACTCACTACAATATCTACCAGATCATGATCAGAAAAATATATAGGCGTTACTTTTGTATTAATTTCTAATTGGCTTTTAACATACACGGCGTCTAATAAACTACCACTAATATGCGTAGGTGATGTAACTAGTTGTGTAAATCCTCTATCTTCGAAGAACAGTTTAATACTATGACGTGCATCAGAAAGTAGGTTCTCATTAAAATCTCCAGCAATAATTATACTATCTATATTAGGTAGACTCTCAGTTTTATCTATTAAAGCGCTAAGGTTACGGATGCAGGCACTAATACTTAACCTAGGGGAACGGTAAACACAACTAATAACATAATTAATATTGCATTGGGTCAGTTTTATTAAAATAATTTCAATATTATCAGCAGTTGAGTCAATCGCAACTTTACTAGCACTCAAGTTAGTTTTAACATAAATTAAAGCACCGCCTCCACAGTTATGGTCTTCTTGGTCTCTATCCGTTCTAAAGATGTTAAAGTCAGGGATATTCACAGTCGAGTCATTAATAGTTGGTGATAGCCAGGTTTCAGTTATACAAATTACTTCATAACTAGAGGAATAAGTTTTATTAATGTCATCAAGTTTACTACGCAATCCTTGAACGTTATGTAACCCAATAAATGCTTTACTTCTTGCAAATAAACTCAAATCCAATTTTTTAAGGTCTTTCAAACTATTATGTATTTCTTCATCCATGTATATGTATTCTGGTTTTAAGTTTTTAATGTATAATCCATTTAAACTAGATACTCTACTTAAAGCAACATACGATTGGCCCGGTAAGAATGTTCCATGCATATCAAAAACCATTTTATCAAGTGTCATACCCTGAGTCTTATGTACGGTGGCTGCCCAACCCAGTTTCAAAGGAAACTGACGTCGGGTTATGTGTTTTGATTTTTCTAACACAGCATCAAATCTTGTAATGACCATAGTGTTCTTTGGAACATTTGGTGGTATTACAGGATCGAGACCTAATCCAACCCTATCGCTATCAAACTTTACATATATTTTCTCTACTATATCGCTATTATTTAAATCTACATGAACTACAGTACCAAATATTCCGTTTACTAAACCATTTTCTACATTAATATTCCTGGTTAACATAACTCTACTATCTATCCCTATGTTAAGTGTGGCGGGCAGATCATTCGAGGTGCCTGGTTTATTTTTAGTAAGTTTAGATAATGTACCACTAGTTTTATTTTTAAGATAGTCATACGCATCAATGGAATACAATACAGTACAAACTTCATCTAATTTAACTCTATTATAACTTTCAGCCTTTTTATTTGTAGCGTAGACATGCAAAGCATCATCTGGTAGTAGTGAAATATCAACTCGGCTGGATAACATAGTAGCAGTTTCTATATCCAACTTTGCACGCTTTGGCTTAACTCGTAATTTATTTAATACGTTTGCAAATAAGGCATCATCTTTCTGTCGCATCACTTCATTCAGCTCAACACACATGAAATTGTCCCTAAACAAAGCATTACCATAGCACATTTTGGGGATAGCTAATGCTGTCGCCCTGACAGGAGACAGCTGATAGAAATCCCCCACAGCAAGCACACTCACTCCACCAAAACACATTGATTCATCGGACAGACTCACACCTTTCAATTGCCGCAGCCTTCCATCCACAT
The DNA here is from genome assembly GCA_945261195.1 of Cryptosula pallasiana. Lineage (NCBI taxonomy): Eukaryota > Metazoa > Bryozoa > Gymnolaemata > Cheilostomatida > Cryptosulidae > Cryptosula > Cryptosula pallasiana. The sequence continues at coordinate 8,954 of CALYOO010000305.1, forward strand.
ACTCAAGCAGCCTCGGACTCACCATTGATACTTCATCAATAATTATTATTCTTACATTTTCGAGAACAGCTCTCAGTGTGTTTAACGTATCAGAACATAATGGTTGATAGTGTGCTGCAGTGATTACAGGTATTTTAAGTGCAGAATGAATTGTGTGACCAGATATATTGTGTGCAGCTGTGCCAGTAGGTGCCAAGAGCAAAACCGTTACATCATCGGGTGCTTCACTATCTCTTAAAATATGGTGCGACATGTGATAAATGCATTTAATAATGTGTGATTTGCCTACCCCAGCACCACCAGTGACAAAGATGTGAAAAGGTGAAGAAGCGCGCCGGCAGCGTTTCACGTTAAGACACCAGTTTCTTACATAGTAAAATATCTCTTTTTGTTTTTCATTCATTGATCGCATCAAAGGTTTAATGTTATTAGTCAACAACTCAAAAGCGCAAAGGTTATTGGTGGCATTTCTGTTAGCGGTATCAAGTTCTGGTAATACAACATCATTTTCTTCCAAGTTATCGCGGGCGCCGTCTTCACGCTCGCAAATCTGGTTTTGGCGGTCAAACTCAGTATTAGGCGCTAGCAATGCCCACGCGTCCTCTAAATTAGCGTCCGATCTTAACAGCTCCCACGCCTCATCGAAAAGCCTATTATTATTACCTTCATCATTATACGTTTGATTAGCTTTGACAATATCGCGAACGTTCATTGGTGGATCAGATAGAAATATTTTAACAGAAGCAAATTCATAAAATTCTCTATAAGTATCATAATTATCAGGTTTAAGTTGTTTTAAGTTTCGGTGCGGCAAGTACAATTTAAGAAGAGTCAAATAATATTCTTCAGAGTTGGACTCTTCAGAAAACCTTGTATACCTAATTACTGCAGACTTACTTTTCGTTCTTCTCATCACATAACCACAATCATTCTCCAATCTATACACATTCTCACTGTTAATACTCTTACCTACTTCTGATTTACTAAGTACTCTATAGTCTGAAGCAAAACGAGCCTGACACATACTTTCAAATAACTCATCTCTAGGTCTAGAGCAGTACCTATCGTATAGGGATGTCATCCAAACTTTTTTGGTTTCTCCATCAACAACATCGTCATCATCATCATCGTTAGCTATTTTATTGATTTGGTTAATAGGTACACTCATTCTCATATCATCTTCATTAGTCGGTACAAAAATTATTTTTCTACTAAATTGTTTTAAATGCATACCACATAATCTTACCACTGCTTCCTGTACGGATACTTCTCTATGAGTAAAATACTTATGACCTAAAGCCTTCATTTGCCTAGCTGTATTTAAGTCCTTACCCTCCTCAACCAGTGAATCACGAGCATTCTTTAAGATATTTCCTAACTCACTCTCACTCTTACTAATATACGATACAATATACATAATACAGCTATAAGGGTCTATAACATACTGAATATCTATGTTGGCATTCCAAGCTCTCAACAGGTGCTCATTATAATTATTAATGTAAGTTTCACTAGAGTTTCTCTTAAGTATAACAGCTGATCTCTTTGTTAATAATCTCATAGTCTCTTGAAAGTGCGCAAAGTTATCAAAACCGCTTTCTCTATATATTTCGTCATTGGCATTTCCTTCTGTTCCCTTTTCTAGCAAATCGTGCAACCTAACTAACAATTCATCATCTTTGTTTTTATTAGAAGCAGTTGTTTCATTTGATGGCTCAACAATAAACGTCATATTTGATACGGGTTTAGGAAAATTAAATCTACACTTTTTATTTTTGCCCTTCTTACATGATGCCGAGTGATTTTTACTGTGCGTTTGGACATTGGTGACTAACTCGTGCAGTTCTGGATCGGTGTCTTTGTCTGGCAGTGTTGCCGATACATACCTATCTATAAAATCAACAACAACATCGTGCGAGTCTTTATTCAATTTAGGTGCACCCTTTACCCAAAATAAGCAGTGCAAATGAGGTGCTCCCCTAGCTTGAAATTCTACTCTATAAAAATAATCTACAATCTCTCCTATAGGATTACTGGGTCCTAGCAAAATGTATTTAAAAAACAATTCTACCCTATGATAAAACATCCTTATTGCAGTTACTGGGTTAGACCTTAATACTTTGCATTTATCTTTGTAATCCATCGAACGAATGTCTTGTTCTGAAGAAAACCTACCAGATTGTTTCAAAATAGCTCCTAAATGGCAAGTCCATCTACTTAATTCGGCGCTTGAAAAAGTTACAAACCAGGTAGGAAGACCGAGACACCTAAGCATTGCAAATAAATCATTCATTGTTTTCTTCCAAAATTCTGGTGACCCCCTCACTGTGCGAAAAAACTTGAACCCTTGGTCAGACTTAAGAATACCTCTTAATGTTTCGGAATCTAGCAACATATTACGAGTGATATTTATGGCATTTGATCCTTTTCTCAAATTAATTGAAATACTGGAAAGCAATTGTTCTATCTCATATACATATTGGGCAAAGAATATATATTGCGTGTTGGAAGCAAAGCGCGTGTCCACTGAAAATAATCGTGCATTGTAATACTTATTTCTAGTGATTCTAACTTCTCTGTGCTGATCAAATGTGTTTTTTCCATCCGGAAACAGTGCAGAAAAGGATTTAGCTTCAATATTATTATCACTAAGTAAGCTTATAGGTTTATTACCTTCAGCGGGGGCAATTGCCACTGAATCAATATTATCAATATTTATTTCATTAACTAGATCGATAGGTTGTAAGCACGAATCTAAAACATTTCCATCAATAATTGCAGCCGCTTCATTGTCTGTTCTATTTAACACGTCAGAGTCATCCATCACACATTCTTCTGTAGCGCAGTCATCTTCATTCACGCATTCATTGCCAACCACACGATCATTATTATTAACGACACAATCTTTCAACAAATTGGTGCTCTGTGCAACCGTATCATACCATGATGTGTTTACCTCCACCTCGCTATAAAAAGGATTTATTTGTTTCAAATTATCCAACGCTTTATTAATCTTTGCAACATCAACAATTTGGTAGTCTGTATAACCTTTATATACTAGCTTACGTTTTAGTTTAATAGGAATTAGTTGTGATTCTCCTAATGGCTGTGGTAAAACATTGGCAACAGCTCGCAAATTAGATGGAACACAAATTACAGGTCCTTTAATAGCTTTTTGACCAGCTCTCACTAATGTAACTAATTTTTCAAATGGCAAGTATAAAGATATTAATTGTTGTTCGAGTGAATTCATTGATTGAAAATGATCAGCTCTTTCAATTAAATACATATTATTAACTTTTGCCTGGGGTGGAAGTCTCCCAGCGCTTATGTGATTACTGCAAGTATAACAAACGTGTTGGTGACCCTGACAGTTCTCCCCGCAACCTCTGCAATTAGCGTGCAAATAATTATCATTAACACAGCGTGCTACCAAGTCTGCGTGCGCGTACAAGTGCCGTTTGAATATTTTTATTTGAGTGTCAAACAACAGACGATCGCATACACAGCATACAAATGTTGGGCTTTTTGCAGATTCTAATCTAAATTTGTTGATTGCATAATGCATGTTTGATAAGTGCTCTTTGTGTGTAATATAACTTCCTATTCCACTCGCAATCACGTTCTCTCTGAAACTCTCATCTTGCGCATATTTGTCTTTGCTTCTTGCCATAACACTCTCTCTGAAACTCTCATCTTGTGCATATTTGTCTTTGCTTCGTGCCATAACGCTCTCTCTGAAACTCTCATCTTGTGAATATTTGTCTTTGCTTCTCGCCATAACACTCTCTCTGAAACTCTCATCTTGTGCATATTTGTCTTTGCTTCGTGCCATAACGCTCTCTCTGAAACTCTCATCTTGTGAATATTTGTCTTTGCTTCTCGCCATAACAATCTCCCTAAAACTCGCATCTTGTGAATATTTGTCTTTGCTTCTTGCCATAACACTCTCCCTAAAACTCTCATCAAGTGCGTATTTCATTTTACTCTCTAATATTTTATTCATGCGGTGCCCTTGATCATTAGCATAACTTTTTTTGCTCTGTAATTTAACATTATCCCTGTGTTTACCATCAGTAGCATATTTATGTATACTCTCTAATTTTTTGCTTTCTCTGTGTGCCTTGTTTTTTGCATATGTCTCACGTGACCTAGCTTTAACTCTTTCTCTGTATTCTGCGTTGTCTTTGTAGCTGTTTTTGCGTTTTGTAGCTGTTGACTCCACTGATTTACTTGATACCGTTATTGCGCTTGTACTCTTCCTGCCCTCTTCATGTAACACATGCTTCCTCTTTGATCCAACGTCAGTTTCTACATTCTGGTTGTCATTCGTCCGTTTAATTCCTTTTGGTTGTGATGGCTGATTAGCTGTTTCTGGATTTTCCAAGCGATGTTCACTTATAATACATTTCTTAGCACTATATTTTGTTCCTGCATTATTCTTTGTTATACCATTCTGCACAACACTTGCATACGTTACACTTGTGTTTTTATTGCTACCTATGTCAGTTCTTGCTGTTACTGTAATTGCACTTATTGATGGTGGCTCTAACTCATTTGCTACTCGCTCCATTAAAACCCCACATAAATGATAGGGTTCCTCTGGTGCATTGGAAAGTTTGTACCTAATTGTTACTATGTATGCAGCTACAGATCCTAAATTGTTAAACTTGTATAAACCTGCACGGCCATCTGTCGCTGGTTGACCGGACCTATTTCTTGCATGCGTGTCGAGCACTTGATATCCTGTGTTGGTTTTTAATATTGCTGTTGTGTATGATTGTATGGTGAGCAACACCCCTTTAGAGAATTGCTCACTCTCATTATTGAATATGTTGGTCAGCTCTGTGCATATCTTCGATGCGTTATATTCTGCATTATACCTAGACTCTATTACACCATACCCATCAATAAATACTCTTCTACGAACATTCATATCAAATACTAAAAAGTTTGCTGGCAAGTCTTCTGGGTTAAAGTACTCAAAACTAACTGGCTTATACTCTATATACAATGACGAACCTTCTACTATAATCAACTCTATCGTATTCCCACTCCACTCATCCGCACTCACACAAAAACGATTAATCGCAATCGCACAATAAGCTGTGGGCATACACTGTTTGCCAGCTGCAATACCAAATTGACCATGACCTTGATGAAAAGTACACATAACTGAGCTTACCGGAACGTCAGATATAGCTGTACCTGGTGGAATTGGTACCTCAGAGATTGATGCCGTCTCACTGCACACAGCTGGGCTCACGGGCAGGCTGGAGGCAACGGTAGCTGGTGGTGTAACTGCTTCAGTGCTTGTAGCAATCTCCAAAACCTCTATGTCAGCGCTGCTGCTGTCGGCAGTAGTCTCCGCTTGCATCGGCTTTCTCTGCCTACTCTGTATCCTCCTGGCTGTTGCCTTGCTGGCCGCTGACTTTTTGCGAGGCATCCCTCAGTTCGGTTGGTTGGTTGTACAGTACTCAAGAATACTGGATCTACAATATACTATAATATAGTTTAGCGTTGTGTTAGCAGGTCTGTATCGTTGTAGTGTTGATGAGCATCTGACTTGACACCTGTCAATTTTTACCTGTGTTGGCACTAGCTCAAAAAAGCTTGTGTCACTTGGGTGGTCTTTCTCAGCGTGCATCTGTAGGCTACTACACTTGCATCCAATACAATATCTTGTCATATCAGTTCTGCAGGTTTGTTTAATGTATCACTGTGCAGTATGTAAAATACTGCTATTGCGATGTTTTACACGATTCCGCCATGATTCGAAACTGACGTTTCGAAAATGAACAGTTCGAAACTCTTAAACCTGAACCCCCCAACCCCAAATCCCACACCCCCATCCCCAAAGAGTTTCGAAGTGTCCATTTTCGAAACGTCAGTTTCGAATGGTCCGTACCCCGTTTTACACCACTGTACGCAGAATGTGCCGTTGTCACACAAAGCTGATCATCTCCAAGTCGATGATATGAACGTCAGTTGCCAAACTAACTCTCACGGTATTTTGTAGGTCGGTTGTTATATGGCCACTACCTCAAAACCTGCAGCTGGATCAGTTTGGTAAACATTTGTTAACTCTATTGATGTGTGGATAGTGTCACAGACTGAACTTGCAGCCTCCACAGATGCCAGTGTTTGTGCATCTCTGGATGTATTCAGCCATGATGTGAAGATATGGGTATGTTATTGTTGTCTCCACATGTAATACAGCGTGTTATGTACATGTAGCTCATGTCAAGTGATATGCGGTGTGTACTATAGTTTATGGGGATATTCTCATACTTGTTTTCTCTTTCTATAATGCTGATGTAAACATGGCGGGCTGTAATATTTGATCATATATTGAAAAAAGTCACTTTCTTTGCTCTACTTACAAAATACCTTCAGATTTATTTAAGTTGTGCCAGAGCTAGATTTATTTCTTACTAAATCGTAGTGTCACAACTGCTACCACTATGCTTTATATATATTGTTGTCTACTGTTGTTGGTCACATGCAGTTAGCTGCAGCTATGTTAGATGTTATTGTTACCAGCTGATTGTTGGTATTTCTCACAGCAAGTAACAATGCATCATAGATTGTTCTTTTGTGTTAGTTTCTATGTAACATTTACTCTGTTAGTGATAAATTGGTGGCTCTGCAATGTTTTCTCATTTTTTTTCTGTCAAAACTGGCAGCTGAAACTTACTTGTCATCTTTGCGCATCTTGGAAAATTTTCTTGGACAGGTTTAGTTGGCTTGTTTTTTTAGCCAATGTTTGTTATGCAGCAGCCGATGAGTCATATCTCAATGGATGGCTTGTATGAAGTAGTAGTTACTAGTAGTAGTTGTTCATAGCAATCAGCTGTACACAATACCATGCAGCAATGTCAATTTTTTTCATACTCTTTAGACCATTCTTCATTCACGCCAGAGTTGTTGTTTTATTGGTAGCTGATGACTTGCTGTCACCAGCAATCATTTTATCAGTTTTTTGTGCAGTTATTATATAGTAATACTTGATACACTCCGCAAATCATTGGGAGATGTATTAACACTGCAATGCTTGCACGGTTCAGTTATTGTATTGCATATGTTTTTGACACCTGGTTTATTCACCTGTTTTGGCACTGGATCAAAAAGCTCCTAAAAACCTTGTTGTCATTTCTGTCTACTTGGGTGGTCTAAGACTGTTGCCCTTGCGCTGAAGCTACAGGCTGAGCATTGAATATAATTCAGTCCAGTGATTTTCACGGAGTTCTACTTTTTGTGCATTATGACCAACGTTTTTTTTTTGTTGTTCATTGCAAATTATTAGAGCAGAACATGAGAACACGTTATGCTCACACACGGCTGATCTTGCGAAATTATATGATAAATAATAGTATTTAGTGCATTAATTTCATAAAGAAACTCTTATACCCTTTCACAGGTCTGACAATGATATCCACTGTTACATGTGGTCACTCCCTCAAAACCTGCCGTTGTATCAGCTCGATGACACATTTGTGAACTCTATTGATGTGTGGATTGTGTCAGAGACTAAACTTGCTGTATCCACATATGTGAGTGTCCGTCTATCACTGGATGACATCAGCCACAACATGAAGGTCAGGTATGGATGTGTTATTATTTTCTCCAAAACAACATACAACATGTAGCTCATGTCAAGCTTTATGTTTTTGTCTTCAATCGTATCGTTTTTGGTGAGGCCAAGTAATGTAGCAAAAAGTTAATCGTCGTAAATTAGAGAGACTTTGAGCGAGCATCCATGTTTTTTTTCTGATTTTGTCTTGCTGTAAAGACTTGAGTGAATATGTAGTTACAGTCTTTTGTTTCAGTCCCAAAACTAACCTCAATTTTAATTATTTGTTTTCTTCTCATGCAACAGTTCTGTGCCAGCAAGTATGAGTAGACCATGCTATTTGTTCACCTCGCGCTCTATTGTTTGGTATATTCTATTGATTAGAGTTGGCTGCTGACACATCTATGAGTTAGTAATATGTAGTTATGAGTGAGCAAAACTGTTAAAACAGTCAAATTGCCATGAGTAGCTGCTGTCAGCGCATTTGAGTTATGTAATGCCTTTATAGCTGATGCATCTACAAAAAATACCTGTAATTGTTGTATATACAGAAGTTGTCTGCTCTCAACTGTCCTCCATAACTGGTGTATACCATGCTAATGCTGTGGGTAATTAGTTGTAGCTTTGCTACTGTCACCTGCCTGTTGAAGTATGGACTCCCCTGGTTGTTCTGTGCTATGGAACACAACGATTTACATCCTGTTACACTTTCGATTATAGAAATACACGACGCAGTGGATTCAGACCAACCATGCAAGCGTATCAGCATGTGATGGCATTGGCATTGGAACAGCTTGTTATAGAGGTGAGGCTGTCTCTATTTATCTGATCATTCTAAATGCCCTTTTTGTGTTTATAAAACTGACTGCTTGAGGGTGTTTCTCCTGTAGGTGGTACAGTCCTGTACATTGCCCATGTATGTGGGTTCGTGGAGGACACATCCTAAAAACAATGGAAAAATAACAATTAACAGTAACAATGTCAGAATCGTTTTATTTATTTAATTTTCGCGTGTGCTGAAAAATTCTCTGGGACCTTCAGAAAGTTTATCATGTAAAAAATTGAATTGTTGTTTAGCATCTCAAACCAAAAGTCAAATAGCCATGGTTGCAGCAACAAAGATAACAACCTCTTACTGTTGTTTTTTTTGGAGTTGTCTGTCTGTGCCAGGAGCAAACAACTTCAGATTTTGCAACCTAATAAATTATTTTAAGAAATTGTAGTTGTTGCTCTCCTGTCTGTGTGATATAAAATGTAACATTGTTTATTCCTATTCTAACTATTGCCTACTGGGAAAGCTACAATGTGATTGCATCATTTTCTAGCTCTTCAAGTTTTGTCTATCAATTATTGTTGAAATGCAACAAGTTTATGTACTGCAGGTTGTAACAAAAACTTGCATGGACATATAGCTAGCTAGCACTCATTTGGGTATTACTACTGCTGTCCAATGCGTACTTGTACTTTGTGATAAGTCACAGTATTATTTTGAATTTTAGTTTCTCATCTTGTCTGCTATATAACACTTTGTTTTATGGCGACAAAGCTAATTCCACATTTATGACAAATTTTTTCGTGTCAGTTGACTATTCATGTAACCAAACACACTCTAACCTTAGCCTTCCACATTCTTCCATTGGTGTAACTAGCTGAAACTGATATGGTGCATAATTATTGGGAGTTGTCTGCTCATCATACAATTCTAGGAAGCTTGCACTAATTTTATAGTAACTGTTCACTGACTCATACAGTTTCAGTTGCTGTCATGTATGTATGGAGTTGTAGTGCGCGCTCTTTCCTCTCTCATTTAATTCAATTGTTGAATGTCCACGGCAACTTCATGCCTATTCTATTAAACTAAACATAGACATATACAATGTGGAGTATTCATTGTTCTTTTGTACAACTCAGTCTTTCTTTGGCCGTATCATGTCAACCTGTGTCATTGACAATACTATTAGCGTCGAATCCGTGTCGATGCCAATTACTTTCTATTTTATATTTTTATTAATGTCAAGTCTTCCATAATTCAAACCATCATTTGCTCCTAATTTTGAGTAAAGCTTTTGCCTATCAATGTTTGATATAGATGAGGAAATGTTTTTTCCATTACTTTAGCATTTGATGCCATTAAACATCAGCTGATTTGTTTGTTGCAGGTACTAGCAGCTGACAGTAGTTGAAGCAAGAACCATTCAAGTGACAGCCCAGCCCGCGGGATTATTGTACTGCATGTCCCACATTGCTTTGTTACCATTTGACATGATGTAACTTTTGTTGCTTGATATATTAGTCACTCCACATTCTGATCATACATGAATTGCACAAAAATTTAGCTCTTGCTGTAGGAGTTGTTACCCCTTGCATATTGTCACGGGACATTACGTAGTAGTAGACAACTCCGACTTCAACAATCATCTCTTTACTGATATCGATTTATAACTTGTAATATTTGTTGGTTTTGAATTTCAATGCTGCCAATAATTTTAAATATAGATGAATCAAGTATATAGAGTATTACCGATGGTTAATTTTTCCAGCTTTATTAATCATAGCATATGTTATAGAAATTGCCAATCATTCAAATGGATTGAACGTGCAATGTATCAGTGCCAGCTATCCTATCCGTAATGAACGTTTTTACATGTAATCAGTTGCTCTGAATTCAGTATGCAAGGATTTTTTTATGTCAATTTTGGAAATCTGGCATACCCAGGGCATAAGTTAATTTCTCGAAGGTTTTTGTATCGTATGTTCAAGTTACTTGGAGTTGTCTTCTAACGAATGCTATTAAGGTAAGTGGCAGCGACTCCCAAAATTCTACAACAGGGCCCAATCAGCATTTTTAAAACCACTTTGGATTGGTATCAAAGAAAGAGAGACAGGGAACCTCTATAATGTCAACAAGCAGAATTAAATTCTGCTACAGTTTTATTACAACAATTAGAATTGTCTGTATATTATTGAAAACAGTTGCGCAAAGCGCTGAAATGAATGTTGACCCGATTGAGTAATACTCCGTAAGCAAATCCTTTATTGCGTCACTGAATATTTGCTTTTCATCAAAGGCGATCTCATGCTAATAACACGCTGGAAATGACTGGCTTTTGTTCAGTTAGCATTTCCATTGAGTATACTTCTATTACAAACTTTAAACAGATTTGTTTTGAGGATAGCAACTTATTTTTATCATTCACTTGGTCCTGCAAGTACCTGGTTTAATGTTTTCCACACGCAAAATGGGTGTGTATGTACTTATTAAGCGATATGTTGGCTGGAGTAATCTTCTCCTACTTTCACAGCAAACCTGGAGCAGACAACTTTTAATTTAGTTTTAGTATGCAGAATGTTAACTAAATGATACCAATGTAGACTGACATGCTATCAATATTTGGGAAGCGTAATCATTAATCCTGTTGCCAAACTGTTTTTTATTAAAAGGTACTGATGTTCAGCCGTTCATATTACAAGATGAATCAGAGGTAAACTTCATGAACTGCTCTTGTCCAGTTCTCAGTTACATTCCCAAGTGTGGAAATATTTTCTCTTGAAAAAGACTTTGCAATGGTCCCTTTCTTGAGGAACCATACGAGTAGCGATGTTTGAAGTGTTCCAGGACTGCTGATGAGTGCAAACGTGGTGGTGTAGAGGGTTGAGTGTGTGGTTGGAAATCTGAAGTATTGGGGTTCAATACTCACTTATGAGTATCATTTTTTATTTTGTGTATTCTCTAAAATACTCTTGTTTTTGCTCGCAAACACAAATCAATATCTAGTGTTGAAATTGTTCTTTGTTTCCCAAACAGAGAACAATTTCAACAAAATATTATTTTACGGAGGTCTACTGTTAACTGCTTAATACTGTGACCAGGTTTTCTCAAGAACCGTCAGAGATAGAGCAACAGAGTTTTTTGCGACACAGTCGTGAGGCATCGGGCCAACAAATAAGTTAGTTATGAAGTTGCAGAACGTTCCAGAACATCGCAATCTAGGTGCGAAAACTGGTAAAAAATCGTTTTCGAATGCATCAACTTGGCTGAAAAAATGTAGACCCGATTGACGAAAAAATATCAAATTTGGAAATATGGTGCATTTCGCTCACCTTCTGATTCGACATCATGACACGTCATTAAAAACTCGTTCGGAAGCGGCCATCTTGGATTTTTGTGAAATTTACAGTTTTTAGCATAAAACAGTTTCCCGTTAGAGAACCAACGGGCCGAATTAGCTGAAATTTGCAACAAACATGTGCCATAGTGTATCGATGTACCACTTTGAACTTCAAAGTGATCGCACAAAACCGTATCAAGTTTTTACATTTTCAAATTTAAAAATGTAAACAGAAACAGCACTTTTCAATGCTTTCCGAGACCAGAATGGAACTAGTCAGTGACAATTAACTTATTAGGCAGCATAGCCCAATTCTTGAACTCTCTAAAAGTAGAGACTACAAGTTTCTCGCAATACCGGCGGCACAGCTATCCCATTTTCAAAAGAGGTCTTCCAAACGGAAAAATGACCATAACTCGGGGACGATTACTCCGATTTGCATAAGTTTTGCGTGGTTGCGATCGCATTGTAACCGTCTTTCAGCTGAACATGCGTCAAATTTCTGATCTTTGGCGAAAGAGTCAAAGCTCACACACTTTTCAATGTGTGACAAAAGTGTTCGTTATTTACTGTTTTCACTGCGGAAAAACTTTTTGCCTTCAAAACTTTAGCACAACTAGTATACAGGTGACCAACTAAACAGTTCTAAGAAAAAAAAAAATTTTTTTCACAAGTATTTAGCGACGTCCGCACCCCAAAATATTTTTTTGTATGTAGGCCATGCCACCATGTTTTTTATCTTAAGCTGTTTATGAACCACATTCAACATTGCTAGATGGCTAAATGGTTAACATGGTGACCTGCTGTTGACAGGGTTCAGGTTCGATTCCCAGGTAAGGATTTCTTTTTCATCTAAAAACAATTATTGTCAGAAGGGAGGAGCCAAGTTAGCAAAAGCATATATAGTAACAGGAGTGCATGTTGTATTGGCAATGGTGAAGCGTGTGTTTGTGTGGCTCCAGCACAAAAAAAGCATCAAGGCAGCTTCAAAAAGCTGCTTTTTTTGCAAAAATGAAGCTATCAAAAAACAGTCGTCAGGTTGTACTAAATTAGATTGCACAACAGCAGCATGTCTCTATAGCTGGATGGCTAAGGTGGTTGCCTGCTGTTTTAGTGGTCCAGGTACGACTCCCAGTGGTGGAAACTTTTTTCACGTGAAAAGTGTTTGCGAATATAACTTTACTGAGACGTACAATGTTTAGGAATAATGACGGTGTTACAATTGTGCATTTCCAGTGAGAGGTTGATGGAGTAGTGGTCGAGTGTGTGATTTAACGCTATCAGTAAAGGTGTTCAATTCCCTTGTGACATTATTGTTATTATTGATTCTCTAAAATACTCTTGTTTTTGCTCGCAAACACAAATCAATATCTAGTTATTAGTATTTTAGAGAATCTAAAATACTATTGTTCTTGCTGTTTTTATTATTATTTTTTTTTTTTTTCTTCTTTCGCGGCGAACATGACTGAGTTTGGTCGAGTTTTTCTCAAGAACCGTTAGAGATAGAGCTACAAAGTTTTTTGCGAAAGAATCGTGAGGCATCGGGCCAAAAAATAAGTTAGTTATGAAGTGACTGAACATTCCAGAACATCGCAATCCAGGTGCGAAAATAGGTAAAAAATCGTTTTCGAAAGCATCAAATTGGCTGAAAAAACGTAGATCCGATTGACGAAAAAATACCAAATTTTGAAAGATGGTGCATTTTGCTAACTTTCTGATTCGACATCATGACACGACATTAAAAAATTGTTCGGAAGCGGCCATCTTGGATTTTTGTGAAAATCGCAGTTTTTTGCATAAAACAGCTTCCCGTTAAATAACCAATAGGCCGAATTAGCTGAAATTTGCAACAAACATGTGCCATAGTGTATCGATGTACCATTTTGAACTTCAAAGCGATCGCACAAAACCATTTCAAGTTTTTACATTTTCAAACTTGAAAATCTAAACAGAAACAGCACTTTTCAACGCATTCCGAGACCAAAAATGAGCTAGTCAGCGACAAGTAACTTATGAGGCAGCATAGTCCAATGCTTGAACTTTCTAAAAGTAGAGACTAAAAGTTTTTTGCAAAATCGCCAAAACAGCTATCCCATTTTCAAAAGAGGTCTTCCAAACGGAGAAATGACCATAACTCAAAGACAGTTACTCCGATTTGCATAAATTTTGCATGGTTGTGATCGCATTGTAACCCTCTCTCAGATTAACACCCGTCACTTTTCAGATCTTGGGTGAAAGAGTCAAAGCGCGCACGGTTTTCAATGGGTGACAAAAGTGTTCGTTATTTATTGTTTTCACTGCGGAAAAATTTTTCTCCTTCAAAACTTTAGCACAAACAGTATTCAGGTGACAAAATGAACAATTCTGAATAAAATTGAAAATATTCGACGATTATTTAGCGATGCCCGAACCCAAAATACTTTTTTGTATGTAGGCTACACCACCTTATTTTTATTTTAAGCTGTTTATGCACCACGTTCAACATTGCTAGATGGCTAAATGGTCGATGCTGCAACCTGCTGTTGACAGGGTTTGGGTTCGATTCCCAGGTGGGGATTTCTTTTTCGCATGAAAGTAACTATTGTCAGAAGAGAGGAGGCAAGTCAGCATGAGTATATGTAGTACTAAGTTTGCATGTTGTATTGGCAATTGCGAAGCGTGTGTTTGTGTGGCTCCAGCAAAAGAAAGCATCAAGGCAGCTTCAAAAAGCTGCTTTTTTTGCAAAAATAAAGCTATCGAAAAACAGTCGTCAGCATGTACTAAATTAGATTGCACAACAGCAACATGTTTCTATAGCTGGATGGCTAAGGTGGTTGCCTGCTGTGTTAGGGGTCCAGGTACGATTCCCAGTGGTGGAAACTTTTTTGACGTGAAAAGTGTTTGCAAGTATAACTGTACTGCTAAATATAATGTTTAGGAATAATGACGGTATTACAATTATGCTTTTCCAGTGAGAGGTTGATGGAGTACTTGGTGGAGTGTGTGATTCAATGCAGCCAGGTCAGGTGTTCAAATCCACTTGACATCAATTTTATCTTTTTATTCTCTAAAATACTCTTGTCTTCACTCGTGAATACAATTTCATCTAGTTAGTATTTTAGAGAATCTAAAATACTATTGTTATTGCTGGTTTTATTATTATTTTTTTTCTTCTTTCGCGCAAACCTTGCCGAACTGTTGCCAGGTTTTCTCGAGAACCGTAATAGATAAAGCTACAAAGATTTTTGCGACAGGATTGATAGGCATCGGGACAAAAAATGAGTTAGTTTACAAAGTTATAGAACAATCCAGAACATCACAATTTGGGTACGAAAACAGGCGAAAAATCGTTTTTCAAAGCATCAAAGTGACCAAAAAGACGCAGACGCGATTGACGAAAAAATACGAAATTTTGAAAGATGGTGCATTTTGTTTACCTTCTGATTCGACATCATGACACGTCAATAAAAAATTGTTCGGAAGCGGCCATCTTGGATTTTTGTGAAATTCACAGTTTTTAACATAAAACAGCTTCCCGTTAGAGAACCAACAGGCCGAAGTAGCTGAAATTTGCAACAAACATGTGCCATAGTGTATCGATGTACCATTTTGAACTTCAAAGCGATTGCACAAAACCGTTTCAATTTTTTACATTTTCAAATTTCAAAATCTAAACAGAAACACCACTTTTCAATGCCTTCCGAAACCAGAATGGAACAACTCAGCGAAAAGTAACTTTTTAGGCAGCATAGCCCAATGCTTGATCTTTTCAAAAGTAGAGACTTCAAGTTTCTCGCAAAAACGCCAGCACAGCTATTCCATTTTCAAAAGAGGTCTTCCAAACGGAAAAATGACCATAACTCAAGGACGGTTACTCCGATTTGCATAAATTTTGCGTGGTTGCGATCGCATTGTAACTGTCTTTCTGCTGAACATGTGTCAAATTTCTGATCTTTGGCGAAAGAGTCAAAGCTCACACAATTTTCAATGTGTGACAAAAGTGTTCGTTATTTACTGTTTTCACTGCGGAAAAACTTTTTGCCTTCAAAACTTTAGCACAACTAGTATACAGGTGACCAACTGAACAGTTCTGAAAAAAAAAGAATTTTTTTAACAGTATTTAGCGACGTCCGCACCCCAAAATAGTTTTTTGTATGTAGGCCATGCCACCATATTTTTTATCTTAAGCTGTTTATGAACCACATTCAACATTGCTAGATGGCTAAATGGTTAACGTTGTGACCTGCTGTTGACAGGGTTCAGGTTCGATTCCCAGGTAAGGATTTTTTTTCATCTAAAAACAATTATTGTCAGAAGGGAGGAGCCAAGTTAGCAAAAGTATATATAGTAGCAGGAGTGCATGTTGTATTGGCAGTTGTGAAATGTGTGCTCGTCTGGCCATAGCACAAAAAAGCATCTGGGCACTTGAAAAAGCTCCTTTTTGTAAAAATAAAGCTATCGCAGAACAATTGGCAGCTTGGACTAAACTAGATTGTGCATTAACAACATGTCTCTATAGCTCGATGGCTAAGTTTCGCACCTGTTGTTTTAAGAGTCCAGGTACGATTCCCAGTGGGGAAACTTTTTTTCATGTAAAATGTCTTTGCAAGTACAACTTTACTGCCAAGTATAAGGATTGGGAATAATGACGGTGTTACAATTGTGCCTTTCCGGTGAGAAGTTGGTGGAGTAGTTGGTGGAGTGTGTGATGTAACGCGTTCAGTACAGGTGTTCAATTCTCACTTATGAACACCATTTTTTTAAAATTATTCTCTAAAATACTCTTGTTTTTGCTCGCAAACACAAATCAATATCTAGTTAGTATTTTAGAGAATCTAAAATACTATTGTTATTGCTGGTTTTATTATTATTATTATTATTATTTTTTTTTTTTTTCTTCTTTCGCGGTGAACTCGATCGCACTCTTGCCACATTTTCTCAAGAACCGTAATAGATACAGCTACATAGTTTTTTGCGAAAAAATCAGTAGGCATCGGGACAAAAAATAAGTTGGTTTACAAGGTGACAGAATCTTCCGGAACATCGCAATTCAGGTGCGAAATTGGGTAAAAAGCCGTTTTCAAAAGCATCAAAGTGGCTGACAAAACGTAGACTCGATTGATGAAAAAATACCAATTTTTGAAATATGGTGCATTTCGCTCACCTTCTGATTCGACATCACGACACGTCATTAAAAAATCGCTCGGAAGCGGCCATCTTGGATTTTTGTGAAATTCACAGTTTTTAGCATAAAACAGCTTCCCGTTAGAGAACCAACAGGCCGAATTAGCTGAAATTTGCAACAAACATGTGCCATAGTGTATCGATGTACCATTTTGAACTTCAAAGTGATCGCACAAAACCGTTTCAAGTTTTTACATTTTCAAATTTGAAAATCTAAACAGAAACAGCACTTTTCAATGCTTTCCGAGACCAAAATGGAACTAGTCAGTGACAAGTAACTTATTAGGCAGCATAGCCCAATTCTTGAACTTTCTAAAAGTAGAGACTACAAGTTTCTCGCAATACCGGCGGCACAGCTATCCCATTTTCAAAAGAGGTCTTCCAAACAGAAAAATGACCATAACTCGGGGACGATTACTCCGATTTGCATAAATTTTGCGTGGTTGCGATCGCATTGTAACCGTCTTTCAGCTGAACATGCGTCAAATTTCTGATCTTTGGCGAAAGAGTCAAAGCTCACACAATTTTCAATGTGTGACAAAAGTGTTCGTTATTTACTGTTTTCACTGCGGAAAAACTTTTTGCCTTCAAAACTTTAGCACAACTAGTATACAGGTGACCAACTGAACAGCTCTAAGAAAAAAAAAAATTTTTTTAACAGTATTCAGCGACGTCCGCACCCCAAATTAGTTTTTTGTATGTAGGCCATGCCACCATGTTTTTTATCTTAAGCTGTTTATGAACCACATTCAACATTGCTAGATGGCTAAATGGTTAACATTGTGACCTGCTGTTGACAGGGTTGCTTCAGGTTCGATTCCCCGGTAGGGAATTCTTTTTCGCATAAAAATTGTCAGAATGGAGGTGCCAAGTCAGCATGATTATACTGTAGTAACAGGAGTGCATGTTGTATTGGCAGTTGTGAAGCGTGTGCTTGTGTGGCCCCGGCACAAAGAAGCATCTAGGCACTTGAAACAGCTGCTTTTTGCAAAATAAAAGCTATCGCAAAACAGTTGTCATTATGTACTAAATTAGATTGCACATCAGCAACATGTCTCTATAGCTCAATGGCTTAGAGTGTCGCCTGCTGTTTTAGGGGTCCAGGTACGCTTCCCAGTGGTCGGAATTTTTTTCATGTAAAAGGCCTTTGCAAGTACAACTTTACTGCCAAATATAATGTTTAGGAACAAAGACGGTGTTATAATTGTGCATTTCCAGTGAGAGGTTGATGGAATAGTTGGTGGAGTGTGTGATTTAATGCGTAGAGTACAGGTGTTCACTTCTCACTTGTGAATATCATTTTTTAACATTGATTCTCTAAAATACTCTTGTTTTTGCTCGCAAACACAAATCAATATCTAGTTAGTATTTTAGAGAATCTAAAATACTATTGTTCTTGCTGTTTTTATTATTATTATTATTATTATTCTTATTCTTTCGCGCAAATCTTGCCAAACTCCGCTCAGTTTTTCTCAAGAACCGTTATAGATAGAGCTTGAGAGTTTTTTGCGACACGGCCGTGAGGCATCGGGCCAAAAAATGAGTTAGTTATAAAGCTATAGAACATTCCAGAATGTCGCAATTCAAGTGCGAAAACGGGTAAAAATTCGTTTTCAAAAGCATCAAAGTGACCAAAAAAACGCACACCCGATTTTCGAAAAATTACGAAATTTTGAAAGATGGTGCATTTCGCTAACCTTCTGATTCGACATCATGGCGCGAAGTTAAAAAATGGTTCTGAAGCGGCCATCTTGGATTTTTTGAAAATCACAGTTTTTAGCATAAAACAGCTTCCCGTTAGAGAACCAACAGGCCGAATTAGCTGAAATTTGCAACAAACATGTGCCATAGTGTATCGATATACCAATTTGAACTTCAAAGCGATCGCACAAAACTGTTTCAAGTTTTTACATTTTCAAAGTTGAAATTCTAAACACAAACCGCACTTTTTATTACTTTCTGAGACCAGAATGGAACAACTCAGCGACAAGTAACTTGTTAGGCAGCATAGCCCAATGCTTGAACTTTCCAAAAGTAGAGACCTCAAGTTTCTCGCAATACCGCCAGCACAGCTATTCCATTTTCAAAAGAGGTCTTCCAAATGGAAAAATGACCATAACTCGGGGACGGTTACTCTGATTTGCATAAATTTTGCGTGGTTGCGATCGCATTATAACTGTCTTTCAGATAAACATTCGTCAAATTTGTGATCTTTGGTGAAAGAGTCCAAGTCCACACGGTTTTCAATGTGTGACAAAAAGGTTCGTTATTTACTGTTTTCACCGCGGAAAAATTTTTCCCCGTTAAAACTTTAGCACAAACAGTATTTATGTGAGAAAATGAACAAATCTGAAAAAAATTGAAAATATTCGATAAGTATTTAGCGATGTCCGAACCCAAAATAGTTTTTTGTATGTAGGTTGTACTACCTTCTTTTTATTTTGAGCTGTTTATGAGACACCTTTAAAGTTACTAAATGGCTAAATGGTTAACACGCTGATCTGCTGTTGACAGGGTTTGGGTTCGATTCCCAGGCAAGGCAATCTTTTTCGCTTAATTCCACTCCCCAAAAGGACTTTCATAAGATGTATTTATTGTATGGCACATTTGTAAGTTGTTCCCTCGTGAACGAGGTCACAACTCCTAAATTTGACAGTTTTTTATAATAAACAACCTCTTACTTGTTCGTTGTTACACAAACATAAATCTCAACTAGCTAGAAAAAAAAAATAAATTTACTCATTTTTTCAGATGCTTCAACAATGAATCAAAAGTAAAAATCAAATTTCTAGGAGGGCACCTGACCAATCACAAGACAGGGCATGTATGCCCTTTATCCCAGATTAGTCCGTAAACTGAAATGAACAGGTTAAAATAACTAATCTCACGTCCAAGACAAACTTTGTGTAATCAAACTTTGATGGATGCATTTGTCAACTTGTCTACAAGTGATTTATTGACAAATTTTAAGAATTTAATGTACAAATGTATGAACAATAATTCCTTGAGTAGCGACATGTTACATGCTGCAGCCAAATGACACCAGTTACAACTACACTGCTACACTACTACCACACTAATAAGGAATTGATCATGTGACCGATTAATGGAGTTTTGTTGACAAATCATCCAGCTTATTACGTGAGTTTCCAACTCTAAGCAATTCCATATTGCCTACAATCAATGCTCATTAAGCCGAAATTAAGATGGCACACTTTTTTCAGTTGAATTTATTCACTTGGTTTATGCAAAAGCTAACCGTTTAGTAAATGTAGTGGATACTATAAATTATATTTTTCATCCACCAGATGAGAGCTGAAACAACGTTAAACAAATGAGAAAAAAACAGAAGATACTCTATTGAGATTAGCTATGAAAATCACGC
Organism: Cryptosula pallasiana; assembly: GCA_945261195.1. Classification (NCBI taxonomy): domain Eukaryota; kingdom Metazoa; phylum Bryozoa; class Gymnolaemata; order Cheilostomatida; family Cryptosulidae; genus Cryptosula; species Cryptosula pallasiana. The sequence continues at coordinate 29,184 of CALYOO010000305.1, forward strand.
TATGATAGCAGTGACAAGAAACAGGCAATAGAACTAAATTAACTGACAACTGACAGTGTCAACACCACACAAATGCATTGTACACTGGCAAGGAAGTTGTTGATGTTGTAACAAGTACATGTATGGGCATTCCAACAGCAGCAAACTTTGTGCAGTATAACTCCATCAGTCTGGTACAGTGTAGATGGTATCTGTCAATGAAGAATACACGGGGATATCATACACATATCTACTATCATACACACATCTACTCCATTGTTATCTAACAATTTTGCACACGGTTAATTACCAGTCAATTTCTCTAAACCAGTCATGTACTTTGATATCATATTGCTTACAAGAAGATGGATACTTAACACTCACTAATGCAATCACTCACCAATAATGTAAGACAGTGTAGCCAGGGGTACAGGTAACATCTACCATACATTCATCTGCTGGTAGTTCGTTACATGTATGGTAAACAGCAAAGTAGCAACAAGGTAGCAGTCAACTGATGTAGTTTGTCCAAACAAGGCCAAGCATAGCTGATGTGCCAGTAACCAATTCCTTCCTCAATACATTATCGAGGAGATAATTCCCACGTGAATAGCTGCAAGCAGTAAACACAAAAAATATACTTTTAGCTTGCCACTGGGTCAATTTCACACTACTAGTGTACTTGACATCAACTTTGTACAACTTACGGTATAAATTACAGCACAAGTTTTTATCCTCGCATTGCTGTCACCAAATGCTACCCATTTGTACTGTCTGTCGTCTCTAATGTCTGCATTCTCTCCTGTATGCAGTCTCTACAACAGAGTAGCTTACTTACTAACAGACTAACAAACTACGACACACAATACTCTTTCTATGTTATTACAGTGACACGGTACAATCAGATATTGGAATGGGCACATTACTAGCAATCACCAACTAAACCTAAAGGAAAGAGTAGACAGGTCAGGGATGAACAAGTAGGTTTTTATACCATTTATGAAAGTCAATTTTATTACTTACATTTCTTTGTAATGACATAGTTTACTTGGGGTCTGTACCTACAATGAAAATTATTAACCAATTATTGTTGGAAAGGTACTATAATGCACAATATTGCCTGTGCTTGACAGGACACCGTAGTGGCAGACTACTGTCCCACCAACCAAACTATTAATAGTGGTTTTTGACAACAAAATGCAATAAAAAACTGCAATTGTAGCCTTACTCACTATTGATATGTGCATAAAAATTTAGGTCTAACATTTGTGGTTACTTACTTGTATGATCAACTCCTCGCTACGTAGCTGTAAGCAATAATGGCCGTAGTCCAGTTATTGAGATGGATAGATGTCGAGGAGCTGCACTTATGGTTAGTCTCACTTCTCAAACTTCAACATCTGGTAGAGTATCTACAATACTAACATAGTGTTACTTCTGGATATAAGTCTATCGACACATCACCGCTCACTCTTACTTCAGTCACTCATTTTTCACCACTCCAGGGATGTTGGGGTTATGTTTAATAGTTCATTAAATATCTACCAATGCCAGCTGCTACCAGGCTAAAGTTGACTGACACGTCGCTCTGATTGCATTTGGTGACATCATGACCAGACAATTGGGAGTTGTTTCCTTTATCGTGATTATTGAGAAAGAGGGGGCAACTTTTAACAAAATTGAGACTCAAGTGAGACAACTTCAATTTAGAAAACATTGAATGTTACATTCACATTGTAATCCTCCACATAATGTTTTAGCACATCCCCACACAATAAGTATCATTATTACTTTTGATAATTTTACAGCAATAAATATTACTATAAAAAATCGCTCATCACTGCAATCAACAGCCCATCAAAATCATACAAACAACAATCGCTTTCAAACTCAGCAATGACTTACCCCTTATTTACAGAGATATCATTTTACTCCATTGTTTGCAGCATGGATGGCGACTTTCTGCCTTGTTGCTGTGTGTAATAGCAGAGGATGGGCTCATGGATGGATCGATGGAGCAGTACAGCATCATCATTATTATTCCTTAAATCATCATCATAGCCTGTGTGTGTTGGCAATTCCTTTACTACTATGATAGCCGTGAAAGCAATATCATATTGTACTTTGTAAAGTGGTGTTTCCATACATCGGCTGAAGGGCAAACAACTACCACCAACCATCATCATCATCCTCTCCCTTCTGCTTCTATAAAAAAATGGTTATGTAGTAGTGGGGGAGTGTTGTAGTAGATATTAATACTAATAATAATTATAATAATAACAACAGTAATAGACAAACAGGAATGATTGATTTCATTTTGTAAGGGTTTTAGAGATGTAGAAAAGTTTGGGGGAGAGATATTGAACAAAATTTTTCAACATGTGAAATGATTAAATAAAAATGACAAGTGTCTAAAGTGGAATCGCTTTGTTATTATTGAATTCACATTTGGCGCCATAGCAATATCGCATTATCATCATTACCGTTTACATTTTTGGAATAGAACAAAAGTCAACGTTTGGTCACATTTTCTGTCATACCATAATAATTCTCTAAACATTGAATTCCAGTCATATATGTAATCAAATTTTAACATTATCTGCATTTTGTATGGGGTAAGGGGTACATACTCCAAAGCACTGGTGGGTCCAATCTACTCTACTACTGGTCTAGCGGTGGGGAGGATAATAAATAATAATAATAATAATTAATTAAAGGCAGGGAGGACTACTAGTAGTGGTAGTAGTAGGTAGTGGTAGTAGTAGTTGTGGTATTAGTAGTAGTATTTATTATTGATTATAATTAATACCTGCCTACTAACTACTGGTACTACAACTAGCTAGCTGCTAAGTAGTAGTAGTAGTAGTTGTAACAAATTATTATTATAATTATTAATTATATTTATTAAATTATAATAATAATTATTCACCAACTTTCAGGCCAGTAGTTTGGGGCTGCCTGTGCTCCACAGGTGAAATAAATGGCAAAAAATAATATTTTTTTGTAGACACAACAAACAACACTGTTTTTTTAGACACATAATAATAATTATAATAATAATAATATCAACGAACAACAAATCAATAATAATAATAATGATCATAGTAAATTTTATAATTTATTGTATACACAGACAACATACAACAATAACATACATAACCACATTAAATGTGGATATGCATGTATGTATGTTGTTTGTGTATATAATTATAATAATAATAATAATAATAATAATAATAATAATAATAATAATAATATTTATTATTATTATGATTATTTCTTAGAAAATACTAAGTACTAACTACTAATAACACCACTACTACTACTTCTGCTACTACTACTATAGCTACTACTATAGCTACTACTATAGCTACTACTATAGCTACTACTATAGCTACTACTATAGCTACTACTATAGCTACTACTATAGCTACTACTATAGCTACTACTATAGCTACTACTATAGTTACTACTATAGCTACCTACTAACTACTACCACTATTATTACTACTACTACTCCCTACCACTTGCTATTACTACATTTACCTCTATTACCACTAAATAAATTATCACACAGAGAGTGTGAGATTATCATTATTATTATGACATTGAATAAAATATTATGCATTATTATATAATATTGACTTCTATTATTAGTTATTACCAACTAATAACAAGGTATTATTATTTATTGTTGTATCTATTTCACTCACCCAATATGATTATTGTCGCCCTCACGTTGTTTTTTGTTTTGGGTTCAGTAGCAAGAGTGCGAGAGTCATTAATGCCAACAAATTGAACGGTTCAGCCATTGGTGTCACTCGGTTAGTACTTACTCTAACAACTTTCTAAAATGATAAACATTATAATCTTTATAACCATTTCGGTATGTAATAGTCACCGTTATTGCGGTTAATTAGGCCTGATAATATTAATTACGTTTGCGGCGATGATCATGAAATAATTTTAAGACTTTGAATAATATTGCAAATGAAAGGAAAATTGTTGTAGTCATTCAGTGATAAAAACCCGTTACTCACTACTAAGCCAGCGACATAATATTGCTAGTATTCATATTAACAATCACTTTATAAATAAATGTCGAAGCAAGCTCAATAACATTACGCGCTGTGTAGGAGAACTATTTGTGACAATACTCATACCTTCGTCATTCGCTTGTCGTCTGTATTGCATGGTCCATGGTAATGATACGTTATCCGTCACATCACATTCCCATATTGATAATTTCGCTGCTACCTTCTCTGAATGAATTATTTCACTGCAACTTTTCCTCAATCGTCTCACCTACAAAAGCTTATAAAACGATGCTTGTTCCACAGCGCCTTGCGGCCAGCATCCAACTGCGTTCTCATTATTTAATGACGCGAGTCGCCAGGAGCCATATAACGTCACAATGTTAATGTGCCATCCCTTCCCAAGGTCATTTGGCGGTTCCTACAAAGAACTGGATATAGGGTTAATACATGCAGGAAATAATGAAGAAGCCAGGGGAACGGCTTTCAGCCCAGTTGTACAATCTCAAAAAAGGTTCACGGTCCTATTCAAGTCTAGGGTATTTACACCGAATGGCCAACTAACTAGCCTAATCTACCTAACTACCTATCACCTAAATTGGAACTGGACATACCAGAACCTCTAGAAAAAGTCTCATCCTTGTCCTATGCTACCTCCACTACCTACCTAAATAGTTGGAACTGGACATACCAGAACCGCTAGAAAAACGTTTGTGGTGTGGCTAACTACCTATTGCTATTCCTCCTATTCACCCTAGTGCTGACCAAACGAAGCTTGTACCTTTCGACAATCCATCTACCACAGCTTATCATTCACTCATACATCCACACACATTACAAAAGCAATTACACTACAGAATAACTACAGTTACAACAAATGTAGAGCACATAAAGCAAACACTTTGCATTAATAACGGAACATCTATGCCAAGTCACCAATTGCACATTATCTATTTCTATACTATTTTTATTACAGTAAACTTTGTCAGTAAAACATTACATTGATATGATGTTATACCTAAATAATACATACTATCATAAGCTAGATACCGATAAAAAATAACATTACAATACGTTAGTATGTGATAAATACACGTTAAATAGGATTGAATAAATAATTTATCAATAAAAGTTATTTGTTACTCACTACAATATCTACCAGATCATGATCAGAAAAATATATAGGCGTTACTTTTGTATTAATTTCTAATTGGCTTTTAACATACACGGCGTCTAATAAACTACCACTAATATGCGTAGGTGATGTAACTAGTTGTGTAAATCCTCTATCTTCGAAGAACAGTTTAATACTATGACGTGCATCAGAAAGTAGGTTCTCATTAAAATCTCCAGCAATAATTATACTATCTATATTAGGTAGACTCTCAGTTTTATCTATTAAAGCGCTAAGGTTACGGATGCAGGCACTAATACTTAACCTAGGGGAACGGTAAACACAACTAATAACATAATTAATATTGCATTGGGTCAGTTTTATTAAAATAATTTCAATATTATCAGCAGTTGAGTCAATCGCAACTTTACTAGCACTCAAGTTAGTTTTAACATAAATTAAAGCACCGCCTCCACAGTTATGGTCTTCTTGGTCTCTATCCGTTCTAAAGATGTTAAAGTCAGGGATATTCACAGTCGAGTCATTAATAGTTGGTGATAGCCAGGTTTCAGTTATACAAATTACTTCATAACTAGAGGAATAAGTTTTATTAATGTCATCAAGTTTACTACGCAATCCTTGAACGTTATGTAACCCAATAAATGCTTTACTTCTTGCAAATAAACTCAAATCCAATTTTTTAAGGTCTTTCAAACTATTATGTATTTCTTCATCCATGTATATGTATTCTGGTTTTAAGTTTTTAATGTATAATCCATTTAAACTAGATACTCTACTTAAAGCAACATACGATTGGCCCGGTAAGAATGTTCCATGCATATCAAAAACCATTTTATCAAGTGTCATACCCTGAGTCTTATGTACGGTGGCTGCCCAACCCAGTTTCAAAGGAAACTGACGTCGGGTTATGTGTTTTGATTTTTCTAACACAGCATCAAATCTTGTAATGACCATAGTGTTCTTTGGAACATTTGGTGGTATTACAGGATCGAGACCTAATCCAACCCTATCGCTATCAAACTTTACATATATTTTCTCTACTATATCGCTATTATTTAAATCTACATGAACTACAGTACCAAATATTCCGTTTACTAAACCATTTTCTACATTAATATTCCTGGTTAACATAACTCTACTATCTATCCCTATGTTAAGTGTGGCGGGCAGATCATTCGAGGTGCCTGGTTTATTTTTAGTAAGTTTAGATAATGTACCACTAGTTTTATTTTTAAGATAGTCATACGCATCAATGGAATACAATACAGTACAAACTTCATCTAATTTAACTCTATTATAACTTTCAGCCTTTTTATTTGTAGCGTAGACATGCAAAGCATCATCTGGTAGTAGTGAAATATCAACTCGGCTGGATAACATAGTAGCAGTTTCTATATCCAACTTTGCACGCTTTGGCTTAACTCGTAATTTATTTAATACGTTTGCAAATAAGGCATCATCTTTCTGTCGCATCACTTCATTCAGCTCAACACACATGAAATTGTCCCTAAACAAAGCATTACCATAGCACATTTTGGGGATAGCTAATGCTGTCGCCCTGACAGGAGACAGCTGATAGAAATCCCCCACAGCAAGCACACTCACTCCACCAAAACACATTGATTCATCGGACAGACTCACACCTTTCAATTGCCGCAGCCTTCCATCCACATACTCAAGCAGCCTCGGACTCACCATTGATACTTCATCAATAATTATTATTCTTACATTTTCGAGAACAGCTCTCAGTGTGTTTAACGTATCAGAACATAATGGTTGATAGTGTGCTGCAGTGATTACAGGTATTTTAAGTGCAGAATGAATTGTGTGACCAGATATATTGTGTGCAGCTGTGCCAGTAGGTGCCAAGAGCAAAACCGTTACATCATCGGGTGCTTCACTATCTCTTAAAATATGGTGCGACATGTGATAAATGCATTTAATAATGTGTGATTTGCCTACCCCAGCACCACCAGTGACAAAGATGTGAAAAGGTGAAGAAGCGCGCCGGCAGCGTTTCACGTTAAGACACCAGTTTCTTACATAGTAAAATATCTCTTTTTGTTTTTCATTCATTGATCGCATCAAAGGTTTAATGTTATTAGTCAACAACTCAAAAGCGCAAAGGTTATTGGTGGCATTTCTGTTAGCGGTATCAAGTTCTGGTAATACAACATCATTTTCTTCCAAGTTATCGCGGGCGCCGTCTTCACGCTCGCAAATCTGGTTTTGGCGGTCAAACTCAGTATTAGGCGCTAGCAATGCCCACGCGTCCTCTAAATTAGCGTCCGATCTTAACAGCTCCCACGCCTCATCGAAAAGCCTATTATTATTACCTTCATCATTATACGTTTGATTAGCTTTGACAATATCGCGAACGTTCATTGGTGGATCAGATAGAAATATTTTAACAGAAGCAAATTCATAAAATTCTCTATAAGTATCATAATTATCAGGTTTAAGTTGTTTTAAGTTTCGGTGCGGCAAGTACAATTTAAGAAGAGTCAAATAATATTCTTCAGAGTTGGACTCTTCAGAAAACCTTGTATACCTAATTACTGCAGACTTACTTTTCGTTCTTCTCATCACATAACCACAATCATTCTCCAATCTATACACATTCTCACTGTTAATACTCTTACCTACTTCTGATTTACTAAGTACTCTATAGTCTGAAGCAAAACGAGCCTGACACATACTTTCAAATAACTCATCTCTAGGTCTAGAGCAGTACCTATCGTATAGGGATGTCATCCAAACTTTTTTGGTTTCTCCATCAACAACATCGTCATCATCATCATCGTTAGCTATTTTATTGATTTGGTTAATAGGTACACTCATTCTCATATCATCTTCATTAGTCGGTACAAAAATTATTTTTCTACTAAATTGTTTTAAATGCATACCACATAATCTTACCACTGCTTCCTGTACGGATACTTCTCTATGAGTAAAATACTTATGACCTAAAGCCTTCATTTGCCTAGCTGTATTTAAGTCCTTACCCTCCTCAACCAGTGAATCACGAGCATTCTTTAAGATATTTCCTAACTCACTCTCACTCTTACTAATATACGATACAATATACATAATACAGCTATAAGGGTCTATAACATACTGAATATCTATGTTGGCATTCCAAGCTCTCAACAGGTGCTCATTATAATTATTAATGTAAGTTTCACTAGAGTTTCTCTTAAGTATAACAGCTGATCTCTTTGTTAATAATCTCATAGTCTCTTGAAAGTGCGCAAAGTTATCAAAACCGCTTTCTCTATATATTTCGTCATTGGCATTTCCTTCTGTTCCCTTTTCTAGCAAATCGTGCAACCTAACTAACAATTCATCATCTTTGTTTTTATTAGAAGCAGTTGTTTCATTTGATGGCTCAACAATAAACGTCATATTTGATACGGGTTTAGGAAAATTAAATCTACACTTTTTATTTTTGCCCTTCTTACATGATGCCGAGTGATTTTTACTGTGCGTTTGGACATTGGTGACTAACTCGTGCAGTTCTGGATCGGTGTCTTTGTCTGGCAGTGTTGCCGATACATACCTATCTATAAAATCAACAACAACATCGTGCGAGTCTTTATTCAATTTAGGTGCACCCTTTACCCAAAATAAGCAGTGCAAATGAGGTGCTCCCCTAGCTTGAAATTCTACTCTATAAAAATAATCTACAATCTCTCCTATAGGATTACTGGGTCCTAGCAAAATGTATTTAAAAAACAATTCTACCCTATGATAAAACATCCTTATTGCAGTTACTGGGTTAGACCTTAATACTTTGCATTTATCTTTGTAATCCATCGAACGAATGTCTTGTTCTGAAGAAAACCTACCAGATTGTTTCAAAATAGCTCCTAAATGGCAAGTCCATCTACTTAATTCGGCGCTTGAAAAAGTTACAAACCAGGTAGGAAGACCGAGACACCTAAGCATTGCAAATAAATCATTCATTGTTTTCTTCCAAAATTCTGGTGACCCCCTCACTGTGCGAAAAAACTTGAACCCTTGGTCAGACTTAAGAATACCTCTTAATGTTTCGGAATCTAGCAACATATTACGAGTGATATTTATGGCATTTGATCCTTTTCTCAAATTAATTGAAATACTGGAAAGCAATTGTTCTATCTCATATACATATTGGGCAAAGAATATATATTGCGTGTTGGAAGCAAAGCGCGTGTCCACTGAAAATAATCGTGCATTGTAATACTTATTTCTAGTGATTCTAACTTCTCTGTGCTGATCAAATGTGTTTTTTCCATCCGGAAACAGTGCAGAAAAGGATTTAGCTTCAATATTATTATCACTAAGTAAGCTTATAGGTTTATTACCTTCAGCGGGGGCAATTGCCACTGAATCAATATTATCAATATTTATTTCATTAACTAGATCGATAGGTTGTAAGCACGAATCTAAAACATTTCCATCAATAATTGCAGCCGCTTCATTGTCTGTTCTATTTAACACGTCAGAGTCATCCATCACACATTCTTCTGTAGCGCAGTCATCTTCATTCACGCATTCATTGCCAACCACACGATCATTATTATTAACGACACAATCTTTCAACAAATTGGTGCTCTGTGCAACCGTATCATACCATGATGTGTTTACCTCCACCTCGCTATAAAAAGGATTTATTTGTTTCAAATTATCCAACGCTTTATTAATCTTTGCAACATCAACAATTTGGTAGTCTGTATAACCTTTATATACTAGCTTACGTTTTAGTTTAATAGGAATTAGTTGTGATTCTCCTAATGGCTGTGGTAAAACATTGGCAACAGCTCGCAAATTAGATGGAACACAAATTACAGGTCCTTTAATAGCTTTTTGACCAGCTCTCACTAATGTAACTAATTTTTCAAATGGCAAGTATAAAGATATTAATTGTTGTTCGAGTGAATTCATTGATTGAAAATGATCAGCTCTTTCAATTAAATACATATTATTAACTTTTGCCTGGGGTGGAAGTCTCCCAGCGCTTATGTGATTACTGCAAGTATAACAAACGTGTTGGTGACCCTGACAGTTCTCCCCGCAACCTCTGCAATTAGCGTGCAAATAATTATCATTAACACAGCGTGCTACCAAGTCTGCGTGCGCGTACAAGTGCCGTTTGAATATTTTTATTTGAGTGTCAAACAACAGACGATCGCATACACAGCATACAAATGTTGGGCTTTTTGCAGATTCTAATCTAAATTTGTTGATTGCATAATGCATGTTTGATAAGTGCTCTTTGTGTGTAATATAACTTCCTATTCCACTCGCAATCACGTTCTCTCTGAAACTCTCATCTTGCGCATATTTGTCTTTGCTTCTTGCCATAACACTCTCTCTGAAACTCTCATCTTGTGCATATTTGTCTTTGCTTCGTGCCATAACGCTCTCTCTGAAACTCTCATCTTGTGAATATTTGTCTTTGCTTCTCGCCATAACACTCTCTCTGAAACTCTCATCTTGTGCATATTTGTCTTTGCTTCGTGCCATAACGCTCTCTCTGAAACTCTCATCTTGTGAATATTTGTCTTTGCTTCTCGCCATAACAATCTCCCTAAAACTCGCATCTTGTGAATATTTGTCTTTGCTTCTTGCCATAACACTCTCCCTAAAACTCTCATCAAGTGCGTATTTCATTTTACTCTCTAATATTTTATTCATGCGGTGCCCTTGATCATTAGCATAACTTTTTTTGCTCTGTAATTTAACATTATCCCTGTGTTTACCATCAGTAGCATATTTATGTATACTCTCTAATTTTTTGCTTTCTCTGTGTGCCTTGTTTTTTGCATATGTCTCACGTGACCTAGCTTTAACTCTTTCTCTGTATTCTGCGTTGTCTTTGTAGCTGTTTTTGCGTTTTGTAGCTGTTGACTCCACTGATTTACTTGATACCGTTATTGCGCTTGTACTCTTCCTGCCCTCTTCATGTAACACATGCTTCCTCTTTGATCCAACGTCAGTTTCTACATTCTGGTTGTCATTCGTCCGTTTAATTCCTTTTGGTTGTGATGGCTGATTAGCTGTTTCTGGATTTTCCAAGCGATGTTCACTTATAATACATTTCTTAGCACTATATTTTGTTCCTGCATTATTCTTTGTTATACCATTCTGCACAACACTTGCATACGTTACACTTGTGTTTTTATTGCTACCTATGTCAGTTCTTGCTGTTACTGTAATTGCACTTATTGATGGTGGCTCTAACTCATTTGCTACTCGCTCCATTAAAACCCCACATAAATGATAGGGTTCCTCTGGTGCATTGGAAAGTTTGTACCTAATTGTTACTATGTATGCAGCTACAGATCCTAAATTGTTAAACTTGTATAAACCTGCACGGCCATCTGTCGCTGGTTGACCGGACCTATTTCTTGCATGCGTGTCGAGCACTTGATATCCTGTGTTGGTTTTTAATATTGCTGTTGTGTATGATTGTATGGTGAGCAACACCCCTTTAGAGAATTGCTCACTCTCATTATTGAATATGTTGGTCAGCTCTGTGCATATCTTCGATGCGTTATATTCTGCATTATACCTAGACTCTATTACACCATACCCATCAATAAATACTCTTCTACGAACATTCATATCAAATACTAAAAAGTTTGCTGGCAAGTCTTCTGGGTTAAAGTACTCAAAACTAACTGGCTTATACTCTATATACAATGACGAACCTTCTACTATAATCAACTCTATCGTATTCCCACTCCACTCATCCGCACTCACACAAAAACGATTAATCGCAATCGCACAATAAGCTGTGGGCATACACTGTTTGCCAGCTGCAATACCAAATTGACCATGACCTTGATGAAAAGTACACATAACTGAGCTTACCGGAACGTCAGATATAGCTGTACCTGGTGGAATTGGTACCTCAGAGATTGATGCCGTCTCACTGCACACAGCTGGGCTCACGGGCAGGCTGGAGGCAACGGTAGCTGGTGGTGTAACTGCTTCAGTGCTTGTAGCAATCTCCAAAACCTCTATGTCAGCGCTGCTGCTGTCGGCAGTAGTCTCCGCTTGCATCGGCTTTCTCTGCCTACTCTGTATCCTCCTGGCTGTTGCCTTGCTGGCCGCTGACTTTTTGCGAGGCATCCCTCAGTTCGGTTGGTTGGTTGTACAGTACTCAAGAATACTGGATCTACAATATACTATAATATAGTTTAGCGTTGTGTTAGCAGGTCTGTATCGTTGTAGTGTTGATGAGCATCTGACTTGACACCTGTCAATTTTTACCTGTGTTGGCACTAGCTCAAAAAAGCTTGTGTCACTTGGGTGGTCTTTCTCAGCGTGCATCTGTAGGCTACTACACTTGCATCCAATACAATATCTTGTCATATCAGTTCTGCAGGTTTGTTTAATGTATCACTGTGCAGTATGTAAAATACTGCTATTGCGATGTTTTACACGATTCCGCCATGATTCGAAACTGACGTTTCGAAAATGAACAGTTCGAAACTCTTAAACCTGAACCCCCCAACCCCAAATCCCACACCCCCATCCCCAAAGAGTTTCGAAGTGTCCATTTTCGAAACGTCAGTTTCGAATGGTCCGTACCCCGTTTTACACCACTGTACGCAGAATGTGCCGTTGTCACACAAAGCTGATCATCTCCAAGTCGATGATATGAACGTCAGTTGCCAAACTAACTCTCACGGTATTTTGTAGGTCGGTTGTTATATGGCCACTACCTCAAAACCTGCAGCTGGATCAGTTTGGTAAACATTTGTTAACTCTATTGATGTGTGG
>CALYOO010000306.1:0-42038 GCA_945261195.1 Cryptosula pallasiana
ATAATACAGGCAGAGGTTTACTTAACGACAACCTAATAGTCTCTATTAATTTGCAGTGTCAATAGACTTGCTCGGCTAAAATAGTGTTAGTGCAGTTACTACTATGAGACGTAGATTTTATAACTGCCACATAGTAGAGTGGGTGCAAAGGCTTACAGTTAGATTTGAGAGATGCAGAATTATTTAAAGTATGAGCACAAATTTATTCACTGGCAACTCTGGCACAAATAAATATAACTCAAGCTTATATAGTAGTAGTACTCAAAATTATGTCCCTGATTGGACAAAATGTTAATATGTCAACTACCTACGTCTGCACACAACCACTGACAGTAAATATTTGCACCAGAACTGATTAAACAATACTTATAATAATTTTTAAACATCCACAACACAACAAATTATTTGTAACTTGTAATAATAATAATAAAATAATAATATTTAACAGAAAATAATTAACATTATACAATAATGCATACAGTAGATTACTTTAGGCAGCGCTCGCTTATTTCACCAGTCCGTTCGCCTGGATGCTTTAAAAACTGCTGACACATCTTATTAGCAGCATCAGTGCTGAGCGGCTACCACTAGCAGCAACATGTTATTTTGCTACGAGTGCAGGTTTGCACAGATGTCTCCGGGAGTTAGGCAAAGGGTGAGTGAGTCCACCGAAGGAGAGGTCATTGTGTAGCCCGCGATGTCCACTTCACCTCTAAAGAGAGGGAGGCTGAGCATAACGGCCTATTCCACAACGGCCCTTTTCAGGCCACCAACCATTACTAAAGAGTTGAATTGTTCTAGTCCTTTGTTCGTATCAACATTCCAGCGCAGGTTTACTTCAGAATAAACATTGTTGTGATAAAAAGTTATTATTTTGATTTAAAATTGGTTTCTTCCATGCTCCTAAGTTATTCCTAAAGCAATTTCTGCATTGATTTTTTTTACATAAACGGTTACTTTGTACTACACGCGCAGATTTTTTGCTTTCGTCAATGTTTGTTTAAAATAAAATTTTAAAGCTAATGAAAGATCATGAAAAATGAGTAGGCTTTATAATGGGAAGAACCTCAAATGCATTGGCTGTATAGATATAGTTTAAAAACTGCTGTAAAATTGCCAAGTTTTAGTCAAAAGCGTCACCCGGCAGCCGGGGCGCTGCCCCGGACCCCGCTAGGGGGCCTGGACAGCCCCCTGGCCTAGGTGTAAGCCCTACCATTCCAAACTTGAAGGATACTGCCCTGATGTCAACATTTTTTATCCTTTACTACAAATCCTCGATTTTTACCCATAAACGGCTTTTTTTTGTGTTCATTACATTCAGATAACTGTCTTTGTTCAATTGATTAATTCGTTTGTTTAAACCTGTAGAGCTAAACTTGTTTCCTTTTTTCTTCCCACAGTAATAGGATTTAGACTTAAGCGCAACAATTCCATCTCCGGTAAATTCCTCTTTAAACAATCCAGGTGTTCTTTTTCCATGTTTTAGTACTTTTTCACAACAGTCTTGCATGCTCCCATTCTAAACCCGTTGTTTTGATTCTTAAAACCCTTATCCCTATGTTTGTCACAGTATGGTCGTGGAAACCAATCACCCATATTTTATTTTAAAACTCTTTTTTCATACTTGGTTTTATCAGCGTTTCAAATGTTTCACTCAGCGCCATGTATGCGCTATCTGTATCCATTTCAACATACTGGAAATCACTTCTGTCAATATATCTATAAATAAAACGATTGTTTCGATTATTTGGAAGTTTGTCTACTGTTTAAGTTAACTATAAGGTTTAATGGTAGGGAATTAGGTTTTACTACTTACTTATGCATAATAATAGTAGGGAATTAGGTTTTACTTACTTATCCATAAAGTCGTAGTAAAACTGTAGCATTCTCAGTTTAGCATACTGTAGCACGGAGAAACCCAAGTGTACTGGAACATTCATAGTTAGCTGAAATGATGGTGACAATGATTACCAAAGTAAACTTGAAGAATATAAATTTTGAATTGGAAAATAATTGTTTTAAAAACTTACTAGTTGTTTAGCGGTTATGATTTCATAGAAATCATCTGCTATCTCTTCCATAGAGATGAATTTGTTCCCTATAACACGAAATGAAGCTTTTCTCGCATCTTTGATGAACTTGATGTTGGTGTGTTTTTCTTTATCAGTGATTGTTTTTCGATAAGCAGAACTTCCTACCAACTTGCTAGTAGTAGCGAGCAATTCTTGACTAGGGTCCGCATCGCCCATTCTCCTAGGGTCTGAAACTGATGTTCCAAAAGCTTCAAAAGCTTTTCTAGGAATATATTCTATCAGCTGGTAGACTTTGGTGACTTTCAATCCTTGTTTCAAGTACCATTTCAACAAAGGACTCATTAGCAATATCTTATTTCCGAACATACTTCCAACTAGTGAGCGTTGAGGAATCTTTAGAAAACCTTCGGCTTCAGCAAAGACTTTCATTTCATCACTCAAGTGTTCTCTGGTAACATCGTATTTTTAATTATCGGGGGCATTTCGGAGAACTTTTCTTTCATTTTCTCTGGAACTTCGATGTCACATTCAACAAATCCAAAGAATTCCTCTGATTGAACTCTCTCCAACACATCTTCTTGATTCAGCCTTTTTTCAAGTATTTTAGGGTAGAAAGAATTGTAAAACGTGTTGACAAATCTTTGTAAATTTGCATGAGTTTTCACACGTTTCATCCGCTCACACTCCCAAATCGAGATTACGGTGTAACCTAGTGCTCGGATATATTCTTCATTTTCCATCGTAGTTTTAAACAGATTTGCTTTTGATTTTCTTCCACTAGCTTGAAACTCTTGCTCTTTAGCGTTGTTATAAGAGCAGTTGTGTCCATGCCAAAAACCCCCGTGGAATTGAAAGACATGACAATTTTCAACACAGAATCCACCAACTGGTAATCCTCGCTGTCCAAGAACAACTTCTCCTCCATTGAGCTGACGTCTGATATTGATTTTTTTTTAAAACATTTGGAATTGTAACCAGCTATGAGCTACCTTGCTAAATTTTACTGGTTCAGCGACAAAAGAGTTTTCGATTTTTCTTCTTCGAGGATAACCAGTAGGCATTGATTGCATCATACACCATAAATAGAGCGCATTTGCATCAACTCCATAGATTCTATCACAAACTTTTGCTTCTTTTCCCAACCAATGTTCTCTAATTTTAGTTATACCTTTTTCCTGATATCTATGCATCACTAGACTTGGTCCACCAACTATGTTTTTCTTTATTAGAGGATAAAGTTCTGCATTGCTGTTGTCAATCAGACAAATTGGGAGAGTCTGTCGAAATGAGTTACCAAGTTCATGGAAATCTAAGTATGTAGAGAGGTATGGAAGGGGTGGTTGGGGAGCTTTGTTGAACATCCATCGAATCGCTAATCCTGGTAAAGATATACCATCTTTTAACATATCAATCCCATGCTCTCTATAGATTGATCTTTGTTTTTCCAACGCTTGAACAAATGGTTTTACATCCAAGTTGTTGTACCATTTTAAAAAATCCCTCATTGTCTTCATGTTGTTATCTTCCCACGCTTTTCGACAAATCATGTACTTTCTTCACCGATGTTTTTTTGTTTTAAAAAATTGTAAAAAGCTTCTCTTGGAGGTAGATGTTCTTGATTAATTTGTTCCAAGTCTTTCATCCATTCATGAGGAAAAAATCCTTTTCCGGCTTCATATTTGTATGCTTTGAGATACATTTCATAGCTGTATCCAGGAGCGATGAAGTTTGTACAATCTAAAAACAAAAAAGATCCTATTCCGATAACAGGCATCTTGTTTCCTTTTTTTATAACAAAATCAAAATCTTTGTCGGAGACATCTCTCAATTTTTGAAGCAGTTTTCCTTTCATCACATTGACATCATAAGTCTGTGAATTGAAACCTAGAATAGGGAGTTTTTTCATATAGCTGAACAAATCATCCAGAACTTTTTCAGCTCCTGTTCTCCGTCTGAAACGATTCTGTTCATAATCACTACAAAACTTTTCTTCAGCTTTTTCCAGTCGTTGTAATTCACCTTCTATCTGTTTTATGATCCGCGAAAATTGTTTTTCCAATCGGCTATACAATTCTTCACTAATCTCTTCCAAGTATTCGATGAACTTTCCAACGCATTCATCATCATCTCCGTTATTGACAATACATCGTGGGTTGTCGCAGTCCGGTACGTTTGAACATATTTAAATACTTAAAAAGTTTATGCTCGTTAGTGTAAAAGGTTGTGTCTGTATCTCGATCTTTTTTGCAATTAGGTAACAAACACTCTTTGTCGAATGTTGCAAAAAACGGATAGTATCTTAAAGAATCATCTGACCCGATATCTAGCCCGAATTGAATATTCAGTTTATCAAATATTGTAGCGCTAGGAGCGTATTGTCCTCCAAAAAACTGCATAATTGTTGCGTCTGAGATTGAACATCTGTGTCTTTTTAGATTCCCCAATCTGTCATAACAAGTAGAACACGTTGGACATCTGTAGGCTCTGACATATCCTTCCAAGTTTGTAATAAGGCTGAAGTGATTGATATAAACATCCAAATATAGATTTTCCTTGTAACTGGAGTTTGACTTCCAAATAACTGTTGAAGTCATATCTTCATTTAGAGAAAACACTGTTATCTTCAGTTGAAATGCTTTTTCCAAAAGCAATAAATCAGCTTCTGTTACTCCTTACCCATCATACTTTTTCGTATTATCACCATAGATGAAACTATGATATTGTTGTTGGTACTCCTTCACCTCCTTAACTATTGGATCTTTTGCAAATCCATTGTTTTTTGTAGCTCTTTGTGTAATGCTAGACATCTAAAAAAACACAGATTGTCAGTAACTCGTATTCCTTTTGTGTTTTTTAACATGGTTCGTATGTGTCTGTTGTTGATGAGGTGAAGGGGTAAATGCGTTGGTGGTGATCCACCTTTTCCCATTCCGAGTAGTTTGTAGAAATAAAACGAAATGTGATCAGCATCAATCTCCAAGTCGTATTTGTTTTCCGTCTCAAGCTATTAGTACGATGATCAGTCTCCATAACATCAACAAAAAAGTCATTAAGCTCTCCTTCAGTTTCAATCAATTTAGCTTTTTGATATACAGTAGCATTGTTTGATGATAAGTGAAAGTGTCGGAGTTCACCATCATTTTTATTTTCTAGTATACAAACTACGCTACAGTTGACTTTTGCTCTCGAGCTCAATTGTCTCCAAACTTTTTTTAGCAATTCTAACACTCCTGAATCATGATAGTCATTTTGGTAAGTATCAGCTTGATCTCTTGGAATCCCATCCCAAAGTCTTACATTTAAAAGTTCTATGACTTTTCCAGCTCTATGTTTGGTTTTCATAGCTCCCCAATATCTAGCTATCAGATCATCCCATTCTTCATCATAAAAAGTTGGAGCTATGCTATCATCAACATTACCTAGGGTCGATACTCGAGTAGGTCGTTCAAAATTTAAATCTTCCATTTCTTGTTCTTCTTGTTCTTCTTCTTGTACTTCTTCCTCTTCTTCTCCTTCTTCTTCTTCTTCTTCTTCTTCTTCTTCTTCTTGTTCTTCTTCTTCTTCTTCTTCTTCTTCTTCTTCTTGTTCTTCTTCTTCTTCTTCTTCTTCTTCTTCTTCTTCTTCTTCTTCTTCTTCTTCTTCTTCTTCTCCTCCTCCTCCTCCTCCTCCTCCTCCTCCTCCTCCTCCTCCTCCTCCTCCTCTCCTCCTCTTCCTCCTCCTCCTCCTCCTCCTCCTCCTCCTTCTTCTTCTTCTTCTTCTTCATTTTCCATCATTGGTTCATTCTCATTTTCTCCAACTATATCCTCTACAACTGGCTCTATATCTTGAGCTATTATACTAGTGTTTGGTGCTGAACCTTCAGCACCAAAGCCTATTTGATAGATTGTTTCATCAGGTAAACGAAAACAAATGAGATTTTCTTCTAGCCATTTCCAATTAGGGAAAATTTCAGGGTTTTTTTCTTCTACATTCTCCTCCTGATAATTTAAACTTTCTCTACAATAGAAATGCTAACACATATTAGTTCTGCTATAAAACACCCACATACATTTTGTATGAAATGTAACAAGGAAAAAAATGTCTGAAACATTATTATCGATTATTCTTTAAAAACTTACTGTGTGCTATGGGATTGAACCCTAACTTTCTCTTTTACATTCAACCCCGTTTTTCTGACTCTTGTCTACAATAGAGTGGTATTTGTATTATTGCTACTGTTTTATGGAATTAGGAAAAAAAATGTCACAAACATTATTATTAGATAAGTTTTAAAAACTTACTGTGTGCTATGGAATGAATTCCCAACTCTCTCTTTTACATTCATTCCCCAATATTCCAACTCCTGTCTACAATAGAGAGATATTCGTATTATTTTTGCTGATTCATGAGATGTGTATAGAAAAACCAGCAAAAAGAATTACTCTACTAACATTATTAATTTATGATTTAAAAACTTACTGCATACTGAGGGCTATAGTATTTTCAGTAGATGATGAAACTTGAAAAGACAAAGGTTTGTCTTGAAAAGAATTTTCAAGTTCAATCTCCAGTTCATTTCTATATTCAGCATTGTATTCATCATTCATGTATTCATTATCAGCGTTCATGAGCCATTCCCATTCCTTATGTATGTTTACATCAGTATCCTCCTCTTCCGTTTCCATAGCGCTATAATAACAATAATATCATTATTTTTTAATTGAAGTAACAATAGTACATAGAAAGGGAAGTTAAATGATGCAGCTAATAAGAAATTATTATTTTGTAATTTTTTACCTTGTGAATAAAACTCCTAGTAGTCAGTCAGTAGGTATATTATATAGTAGATGTTGAGTCTTCAGTTACTGTTGTTAGAATGGTTGATTTATTGTGTGGAAGCACTACTTTTTAAATAGTCAAAGTCCATCAGATAATCATGTCTTGAGTTCAATGAAAACTTTTAAATTTACACAAAAAACTTTAATAGTTAGTGGATGTAGTAATAGATGTTTACCCTTCGAACGATGTTGTTGAAATGGATGCTTTCTGTGCGAGAGCACTCCTTCTTAAATACCCTAGGATGATTGTGCAAAAAAGTATGTGGAAAATTCTGTGTATATTCGCGTGAAAAGAGACTTTTATTTGTTCTTATTCGCTTGAACAATTTGGTTGATTTACATGTTTTATTCGAGTGAAAAAAATTATTTTATTCCCGTGAAAGCGTTGTTTTTTATTCCCGTGAAAATATTTTGTTTATCCCCGCGAAAACATTCGTTTTATTCTCGTGGAAATAAATTGTTTATTCCCGCGAAAACATTGATCCTTCGTCGCGTGAAATTAAATTGTTTATTCCCACGAAAACACTGGTTTCTATTCGCGTGAAAATAAATTTTTTATTCCCGCGAAAACATTGGTTTTTAGTCGCGTGAAAACAACTTGTTTATTCACGCAAAAACATTGGTTTTTATTCGCATGAAAATAAATTTTATATTTCTGCAAAAACCATTGGGTTTTATTCGTGAGAAAATAAATTTTTTATTCCCGCGAAAACATTGGTTTTTACTCACGTAGAAATAAATTTGTTATTCCCACGAAAACGTTGGTTTTTATTCGCGTGGAAACAAATGTTTTATTCCCGCGAAAGCATTGGTTTTCCTTCGCGTGAAAAAATGCTGATTCATAGTTATATTATGAAGAAAGTTGGTACGAGATGGTATTCATAGGGTTTAACCAGTGCAACTTTAGCTATTTAAGAGCCACTGTTTTCACACGGAAAGCATCCAGTTCTACAACAGCAAGCGGAGAAGCAACATCTACTACACCTTCCATTGCAACTACTAGGAGCTATCTCTTTATAAAAGGTAAATTTTAATAAAATTATTATTCCCTACCAAGTAAAAATCAAAAATAGTTTAGCTATAATGTAAAGTATAAAATAGTTAATCTTTTAGTTCCACATGAAAAGCTGAATTATATGTTATTTCAAAAATTATTCCTTTCTTTTTAAGAATACTATGGATGAATTTTCTGCTTCTTACACGGATTCAAAACCAATTGAAAACAAACATAAAACACTCAAAACAACTACCAAAAGATAAAACTCTAACTCTATCACAAAAGAATCAACAATAAAGAGACGAGCTCTTCCAAAACTGGTTTTACCCACAACATCAAACACTATGAAAAATAAGAATTGCTCACCGATGCTGAGAGAGCTCTCAAGATGGCCAAATCTCTCAAAAAATGGAAGACAAGTGATTTGAAAAAGATTGGAGGGTTTCTTACACGGTCATCACTTCCTGCTCCATCAGTTTTGCAAATCGTTTTTATTGAACAGAGTACTGGTGCATACGGAAATTACTACATTCTCACCTATCTTGATAATTCAACTGTAAAGAATTTTCAGAAAGTCATTTGCCCAAGTAGAGTAGTTGAAAGCTTCAATTTTGATAACTACCCATTGCCTTTCAACATGTTGTACTTGGGTGAGATGGAAAACTCAAAAAATCCAGAGACTACTTACTACAATGTCAAACGTGTTAGCACAAAAAGCTTAACCACAATGGAAGCTACTGCTGAAGCTGAAGAACTGAGAAAAATGAGCGAAGAAGAACTCAAACTCGCTTACGACATCGAATATCTCAGTAATTTCAAAAAATTTTCAATTTTCCCTTACATCGATGTTGTTGAAAGATTCATTCCTCTTCGATTCAATGGAGAAGAATCCGTCGTAAAGTGCATTCGCTATGTCGCAGAAAAAGATGGAAAAGGAGAGACGAGAACACTTCTAAATACCAATCAGATACAACAAGGAAGCTAAAAGATGTGCACCTGGTGTGATGATTTACAAAGAAAAGAAACAGAGTAAGAATGGAAATCCTATTCCATACCACAATCTCGTCTTTATTTCTTCAACCAACGCTAGTGATTGGGAAGATTATTGTGCACAAGCAAATTCCAATGAGGAGCTAGCGAAAACGAATAATGGGGATGAAGATCTTAAGGAGTTCCTAGAAAAGGGATTACAAGTTTTTGATGAAGAGCTTGGTGTTGATGGTATGTAGACTCAATCTCGAACGCTGTTGATATTTAGTCTCAAGCGGATAAACCAAGCTATAGTGCTTTGTATTACACAAAATTTACCGTAAATTTTAACCATCTAAAGGGCTAATTTGATGATTTTTTTAAAATTTAAGAATGTCAAAAACTAGATATAATGTTTTCTATTGCAATTATTTCCCAAACACTGTAAATTTTAACCATATAGAAGACTAATTTGATGATTTTCCAGGATACATCGTAAAGGAAAAGACTATGTATTGATTGTCATTACGGGTCGTAGTGCTTTGTATTACTTAGTCTTTACTGACTCTAGCTATATTATATGGGGAGATTTTCCTCTACTTGTTATGTAATAAATGTATATAATCATGTATTGATTCATTTTTATTCAATGTATTTATTCAACGCAGATATAAATATACCCACAAATATGTACATGAGTGTTCAAAATTTAGATCCCATATGAGTTCGAATTATGTAAAAAAGTTATCAAAACTTAAATGCCATACATTCAAAATTTAGATGTCATATGAGTTAGAATTATGTAAAAAAAATTATCACAAATTAAATGCCATACATTCAAAATCTAGATGCCATATAAGTTCCAATTAAGTAAAAGAATTATCAAAACTTAAATGCCACTTAAATGCCACTTAAATGCCTTACAATATTAACTTGACGACTCTAGTCAACGCCGTAACCCATTGCTTCAACTCCGGAATTCAACCTCACAAAAAAACACTTGGTAGGGAGATCTGCTCATACATTACTACTGCTATAGAAGCCTGCTAGCAGTTTGGTGTAGTTATAAAGCCCTTATTGAACACTGCTCAACATCTGATTCAGCGCAGCAAGGCAAACATAAAGCCATGTACACTGGCATGTTAAGTGTCTTGAAACCTGAACAGTTTGTGCACAGGCTGGCAATTATCCTTGATGCTTTGGAGCGCATTTCCAAATTTTCTAAAAATCTGCAGGCAGAACAAACTAACCTCGCTTCTGCCTACAAACTACTGGCCCGTACTATCTGAACCCTTGGGATTCAGAAAACTGGTGAGCTCGGTACACATTATCATGGGTATGAGCAGGCAAACGGGAACTTTCAAGGTGCTTCTTTGATTGATGAAGGATCTTACTTGAACAAAAGTGCGTTCCTGCAAGCTCTCATTGACAATCTAAACAATAGGCTCTATGAGAACCTACAGTCTCAAGATTTTGCTGCTCTGTTAAGTGAAATTGATCTACTTGACCCTATAGTAAGCGGCCATCTGCAGTTCAGTCACCATGGTTGCCTGGTGAGGCTCCGCTTAAATCCCTCTGTGACCGTTTCAACCAACTATTTTCTGTTCATGAGTTTAGGGACTATATAGATGATTCTTCTGTCACTCTGAAATCTATAGCACAGCTAAAAGCATTATTAAATTGTCTCCCCATGAGCAGTGCTGACTGTGAAAGAGGATTCTCAGTCATGAATGTGATCTGCAATGATCTTAGGAACTCTCTCACTGTCAATTATATAAACGGTCTCCTCTTTATATCACTGGTTGGTCCTCCTGTAAACAAATTCCAACCTGGCCCGTATGTCAAGCGCTGGCTTCGCCAAGGGCATCGAAGTGTTCATGATACAAGGGTCAAACAGGCTAATTGTAATGCCAACACTAGTGATAGATACGTCAAGATTTGGAGCAATTTTCAATCTTTGTGTAAAATCACCAGCACATTCTGTATGCATACATAGACTTGACTACTTGTGAACTGCACAACTATCCAATATCTCACCTTGTGTTTCTTTAGTAACCCATTTATTTTGTTCTTCTTGTAGCCTACTGTACTCAATATGTAAGTACAGCATAATACATACATTTAAAGCTTCATATCTACATACATGTATCAAATAATATTCATAAATGTGTGTGCCTCTGTTAATTTTGTTTGCGGTGTGGGCTTTCCTACCACCTCTTTCTCTGCATATAATAATATAATATACATGCACATGTACCTCTGAAGCAATAACTCCATTTTTCCAACCTGCAAAATAAATTTTGTGTGGGGTGTGGGCTTTCCTACCACCTCTTTCTCTGCATATAATAATATAATATACATGCACATGTACCTCTGAAGCAATAACTCCATTTTTCCAACCTGCAAAATAAATTTTGTGTGGGGTGTGGGCTTTCCTTTCACTTCTTTCTCTGTATATAATATACGCGTACCTCTAGCACAGTAACCCAGTTTTTCCAACTTTCAAAATAACTACATGTAGAAAACCATTGTAAGGGACGCCATAACGAACAATCGCTACGTACATTTACTATTACTATTTACACATGATATGCCTTACCAGTTCTATGCTTGTACTCTAGCCAACTTGGTTCTATGTAATTATTATTATTTTTCACCGTACGTACAAATGTATATGTTGACCATGTGCAATCACCCAAGCGAGTATCTATGTACCACCTACTTCTTTTAATTGGCACACTCTAGCCAATTGTTTGTGCGAGGTGTGGCCTCCTTTGTGAACCATTTTATGTTATATAACTATGTGTATAAATATGGATGTAAGCAATAATAAAATCAGAGCAACCCTGACTCTCAGATGATTGTTGAAACTACACAGATTACAGTAGATAGCACAAACAAGAGCACAGAACACAGACTACAGCTTGCACTACCGACTATCAGTGTAGTAAGGAACTTGGTAGAAAGCAATCGGTCAAATTGATCCTTGCTGCATATTCTCGCTAGTCGATGTACGGTGCCAAGCATTCCTAACTCACCTGATATTGGGCACAGACAAGTCGACCCTTGTTTACACCGACTTACTATAGAAAGGGGCCGAACAGCCACTTCCAGTTGCATTTGTGATTGTGGGGAGTTGTGCAGGTGTGCCAACTATCGTAGCAACCAAAATCCTGTACAGTGGTGGCAGCAGTGGGATAGGAACAGTTCCCAGAGAAGATAACTCCCACACCAGCACGCTAAAAGGCACTAAAGTGACAGAGAGATGGCTACTAGAAGGAGAGCAGTCAGTACTGACAGAGAGGGAGCACCCATGCACATTATGGGTACCCTGACCAACATTTTGGACAGAATGACGGTTACCAATAACCGAGATAAATTCCAAGCACCCAAGTTCAATGGAGAGGGCGACGTTAACTACTTCCTACAGCGTTTCCAAGAAGTAGCAGGAGCCAACAGGTGGACAGAAGACGAGGCGACTATACACCTCCGACAGTCATTAGTAGGCAAGGCAGAACAGTGTGGGCGCGGCCTGACACTACAGACAATTATGCAAGCCTTACAAGCCAGCTTCGGGCTCACCCGAACCGAGGCCCAGAATAAACTAATGCATTACAGAAAGCCACAGAAAGACACCCTAAGGGAACACGCCCTTACCATCGAACAGCTGATAGAGGCAGCCTATCAAGATTTTCCACAAAGGAACAGAACAGAGTTGACGTTGCAAACTTTCCAGAGCACATTGGGACACACATATCTGCAGAGACACCTACTGGCCATACGGCCTGCTACGGTAGAAGAAGCCATACAAGCCGGTAATGAATTTTTACAAATTCAACACCAACCACTGGCACACCCAAACATCAGGGTGGTACACGAAGACCAACCAGAGGAAATACCGCCGGCCACCTGCAAGGAAGTGGAGGACCCTCTAGGAAAGCTAATGGCTAGCATAGCGGATCTGAGCCGAGAAGTAGCAGAGATGAAAAACAAAACCAAAGACACACCACTCAAACGATGCTGGGGATGTCAACGGATAGGACACCTGCGGAAGGAATGTAGGACGGCCCCCTGGTCTAACGCCCAGGGAAACGGGTACGGCCCGCAACAGTAGGGCCACCTACTCGTTGCAACAGGGCACCAGACCAGAGCCGGAAGCTCCAGCACCACCGAACCCAGGGCCGGAAGGACACAAAACCACCCAGATACCTACCTATGCCAACCACCTATATTCCACTTGAGAATAGGTACACACCCCTAGTGGATGAAGGAGGGGACACAGATGAAGACGACGAGGAGCCTACGGAACCACCAGCCAAAATTAGACGATCACAGCACCCAGCTAGCCGCACACCACCGCCCCCGAAAGAACCAGAGGTCGATCACCGGCCCATAACCATCCATCTCAATCAGATTGAGCGCCCATACCAATCCATTTATTACTTACCAGGACGAGTAGAGGGCCGAGCCGTGTCATACCTGATCGACACAGGCTGCAATACAAACTTACTGTCAAAGAAAATATTCGACTTACTGACGCACGAGACAAAGGGGCGTCTACAAGACTACGATTCACTTGGCTGATGGCCGATGGAACCCGCCTACCATTCTATGGACTCATCACCTTGACAGGCCGCATCCGCCAAGTTAAGTACAGAGAGACATTCGTCGTTAGCCAAGTAAACGAAGACGTCATACTAGGCATGCCCTTCCTAACTAACCACCATTGCCAAATGGGGTTTGATAAACCCATACTGAGAATCCAGGAGCAGGAACTGACCTGTACTGACAGGCATCGGAGAAACCTGATCTCCAAGGTCCAAGTGCGTCAGAACACGAGTATACCACCTCAAGCCGAAGCTACCGTCTCCTGTCACCTCACAGACAGAGACCCCTGCGAACAAGGGATGATCGAGAGTATAGAGGGTGGACTCATACTCGCTGCTAGCGTGAACACTACAGACAGCCGGGGAAGAGTACTGGTACGCTGTATCAACCCCACGCAAGACGCTCTACACATACCCGCCGGAGAAGTTATAGGCACTTATACTGGCATCGGACGAGAAGAGATACAACCCTGTCCCACCAGAAGAACGCAGGTCGGACCCAAACACGGTGACCTCCCCGACCACCTGCAGACCCTGTTCCAACAGGCACGACAGGGATGTGAGAACACCAGAGAGGAAAGGCAACTACGAACCCTCCTTCTGACATACCAGGATGTGTTCAGTCGAAATGACAGCGACATTGAACGGACACCCCTCACCGAGCATTCTATCCCGACGGAACCCGGGACCCGACCCATCCGCTGTCCACCCCATAGGCTGGGGCCTGAGAAAGAAGCGGAGGCAGAATGTCAGGTAAAAGAGCTTCTGGCCAAAGATTTGATAGAGCCAGCCGACGGGGCATGGAGCTCGCCCGTCGTACTGGTCAGAAAGAAGGACGAGTCATGGAGATTCTGCGTGGACTATAGGAAATTAAACGACGTCACTAGGCAAGACGCCTACCCCATCCCCAGAATAGACGACTCCTTAGTAGTAATATATGAGCAGATCTCCCTACCAAGTGTTTTTTTTGTGGATGAGTGCTAGGGGGTTATGCAATGGGTTACGACGTTGGGTGGATTCGCCGAGTTTATATTGTATTTTACTTGAGAGGCATTTGAGTGGCATTTGAGTGGCATTTAAGTGGCATTTGAGTTTTGATTATTTTTGTTACTTAACTTGAACTTATATGGCATATAGATTTTGAATGTATGGCATTTAAGTTTTGATAATTTCTTTACATAACTCGAACTCATATAGCATCATGAGAGAGGAGATGTATCTACCTTGAATAAATACATTGATTAAAAGTGAATCAATGTATGATTATATACGTTTATTACATAATAAGTAGGGGTAAAATCTCCTCATATAATATAGCTAGATACATAATTCGAACTCATATATACATTGAATGTTATAAAATATATTGGATGATGAAGTTAAATATTCATCTATTCGTTATCGATATTTATAAGAATGATGAATGATGTTTTGTATTATATATATAGTTATAGTAACTGTGGTAAAAGAAGTCTATTATGAAGGTTTTGATTTAAGCCAAAGTAGGTTCGGTAGATACTCCATCAGAACACACTCGTCTTTTAGCATAAAAATATGTGAGTCCTCGCTTTATTTGGCTGTATGTCAACATTTTTTGATCCTTTACTATAAATCCTCGATTTTTACCCATAAACGACTTTTTTGTGTTCAATACATCTAGATAACTGTCTTTGTTCAATTGATTAATTCGTTTGTTCAAACCTTTTGAGCTAAACTTGTTTCCTTTTTCTCCCCAGCAGTAATAGGATTTAGAGTTAAGTGCAACAATTCCATCTCCGGTAAATTCCTCTTTAAACAACCCAGGTGTTCTTTTTCCGTGTTTTAGTACTTTTTCACAACAGTCTTGCATGCACCATTCTAAACCCATTGTTTTGGTTCTTAAAAACTCATCCCTATGTTTGTCACAGTATGGGCGTGGAAACCAATCACCATATTCATTGTAAAACTCTTTTTTCATACTTGGTTTTACCAGTGCTTCTAATGTTCCGCTCAACGCCATGTATCCGCTATCTGTATCCATTTCAACATATTGGAAATCACTTCTGTCAATATATCTATAAATAAAAAGATTGTTTCGATTTCAATTATTTGGAAGTTTTTACTTACTTATACATAATAACGGTAGGGAATTAGGTTTTACTTACTTATCCATAAAGCCGTAGTAAAACTGTAGCATTCTCAGTTTAGCATACTGTAGCACGGAAAAGCCCAAGTGTACTGGAACGTTCATAGTTAGCTGAAATGATGGTGATACTGATTAGCAAAGTAAACTTGGAGAATATAAATTTTGAATTGCAAAATAATTGTTTTTAAAACTTACTAGTCGTTTACAGGTTACGATTTCATAAAAATCATCTGCTATCTCTTCCATGGAGATGAATTTGTTCCCTCTGATACAAAATGAAGCTTTTCTCGCACCTTCGATGAACTTGATGGTGGTGTGTTTTTCTTTATCAGTGATTGTTTTTCTATAAGCAGCATTTCCTACCAACTTGCTAGTAGTAGCGAGTAATTCTTGATTAGGATCTACATCTCCCATTCGCCTAGCGTCTGAAACCGATGTTCCAAAAGCTTCAAAAGCTTTTCTAGGAATATATTCTATTAGCTGATAAACTTTGGTGACTTTCAATCCTTGTTTCAAGTACCATTTTAACAAAGGACTCATTAGCAATATCTTATCTCCGTACATACTTCCAACTAATGAGCGTTGAGGAGTCTTTAAAAACCCTTCGGCTTCAGCAAAGACTTTCATTTCTTCGCTCAAGTGTTCTCTGGTTAACATCGTATTTTTAAAAATCGGGGGCATTTCGGCGAACTTTTCTTCCTCTTCCTCAGGAACTTCGATGTCACATTCAACAAATCCGAAGAATTCCTCTGATTGAACTCTCGACAACACCTCTTCTTGATTCAGCTTTTTTTCAAGTATTTTAGGGTAGAAAGAATTGTAAAACGTGTTGACAAATTTTTGTAAATTTGTATGAGTTTTTACACGTTTCATCCACTCACACTCCCAAATCGAGATTACTGTGTAACCTAGCGCTCGAAGATATTCTTCATTTCCCATCGTAGTTTTAAACAGATTTGCTTTTGATTTTCTTCCACTAGCTTGAAGCTCTTGTTCTTTAGCATTGTTATAAGAGCAGTTGTGTCCATGCCAAAAACACCCGTGGAATTGAAAGACATGACGATTTTCAACACAGAATCCATCAACTGGTAATCCTCGCTGTCCAAGAGCAACTTCTCCATTGAGCTGATGCTTGATATTAATTTTTTTTGAAAACATTTGGAACTGTAACCAACTATGAGCTACCTTGCTAAATTTTACTGGTTCAGCAACAAAAGAGTTTTCGATTTTTCTTCTTCGATGATAACCAGTAGGCATTGATTGCATCATACACCATAAGTAGAGCGCATTTGCATCAACTCCATAGATTCTATCACAAACTTTTGCTTCTTTTCCCGACCAATGTTCTCTAATTTTAGTTATACCTTTTCCGTGATATCTATGCATCACTAGACTTGGTCCGCCAACTATGTTTTTCTTTATTAGAGGATAAAGTTCTGCATTGCTGTTGTCAATCAGACAAATTGGGAGAGTCTGTCGAAACGAGTTACCAAGTTCATGGAAATCCAAGTGTGTAGAGAGGTATGGAGGAGGTGGTTGAGGAGCTTTGTTGAACATCCATCGAATCGCTAATCCTGGTAAAGATATACCGTCTTTTAACATATCAATCCCATGCTCTCTGTAGATCGATCTTTGTCTTTCCAACGCTTGAACAAATGGTTTTACATCCAAGTTGTTGTACCATTTTAAAAAATCCCTCATTGTCCTCATGTCGTTATTTTTCCATGCTTCTTGACAAATCATGTACTCTTCTTCACTGATGTTTTTTTGTTTTAAAGAACTGTAAAAAGCTTCTCTTGGAGGTAGATGTTCTTGATTAAGTTGTTCCAAGTCTTTCATCCATTCATAAGGAAAAAATCCTTTTCCGGCTTCACATTTGTATGCTTTGAGATACATTTTATAGCTATATCCAGGAGCGATGAAGTTTGTACAATCTAAGAACAAAAAAGATCCTATTCCGATAACAGGCATCTTGTTTCCTTTTTTTTATAACAAAATCAAAATCTTTGCCGGAGACATCTTTCAATTTTTGAAGCAGTTTTCCTTTCATCACATTGACATCATAAGTCTGTGAATTGAATCCTAGAATAGGAAGTTTTTTCATATAGCTATACAAATCATCCAGAACTTTTTCAGCTCCTGTTCTCCGTCTGAAACGATTTTGTTCATAATCAGTACGAAACTTTTCTTCAGCTTTTTCCAGTCGTTGTAATTCACCTTCTATCTGTTTTATGATTTGTTAAAATTGTTCTTCCAATCGGCTATATGATTCTAAACTAATATCTTCCAAGTATTCAATGAACTTTTCAACACATTCATCATCATCCCCGTTATTGACAATACAACGTGGGTTGTTGAAACCTGGTACATTTGAACAAATCGAAATACTTAAAAGTTGATGCTCGTTAGTGTAAATGGTTATGTCTGTATCTCGATTTTTTTCGCAATTAGGTAACAAACACTCTATATCGAATGTTGCAAAAAACGGAAAGTATCTCGAGGAATCATCTGACCCGATATCTATCCCGAATTGAATCTTCAGTTTGTCGAATATTGTAGCGGTAGGTTTGTATTGTCCTGCAGAAAACTCCAGATTTGTTGCCTCTGAGATTGAACATCTGTGTCTTTTCAGATTCCCCAATCTGTCATAACAAGTAGAACACGTTGGACATCTGTAGGCTTTGACATATCCATCCAAGTTTGTAATAAGACTGAAGTGATCGATATAAAGATCCAAATATAGATT
The DNA here is from genome assembly GCA_945261195.1 of Cryptosula pallasiana. NCBI lineage: Eukaryota > Metazoa > Bryozoa > Gymnolaemata > Cheilostomatida > Cryptosulidae > Cryptosula > Cryptosula pallasiana. Next base: position 18,295 of record CALYOO010000306.1, read on the forward strand.
CTCCTTATAACTGGAGTTTGAATTCCAAATAACTGTTGAAGTCGCATCATCATTTAAAGAAAACACTGCTATCTTCAGTTGAAATGCTTGCTCCAAAAGCAATAAATCACCTTCTGTTACTCCTTTTCCATCACACTTTTTAGCACTATCACCATAGATGAAACTATGATATTGTTGTTGGTATTCCTTCACCTCCTTAATTGTCGGATCTTTTGCAAATCCACCTTTTTTTTGTAGTTTTTCGTGTAAAGCTAGACATCTAAAAAAACAAAGATTGTCAGCAATTCGTATTCCTTTTGTGTTTTTGAAAATGGTTCGTATGTGTCTGTTGTTAATGCGGTGAGAGGGTAAATGCTCTGGTGGTGATCCAACTTTTCCCATTCCAAGTAGTTTGTAGAAATAAAACGAAATGTTTGTGATTAACATCAATCTCCAAGTTGTATTTGGTCTCCATCTCAAACTATTTGTACGATGATCAGTCTCCATAACATCAACAAAAAATTCATCAAGATCTCCTTCAGTTTCAATCAGTTTAGCTTTTGGATATACAGTAGCATTGTTTGATGATGAGTGAAAGTATCGGAGTTCACCATCATTTTTATTTTCTAGTATACAACCTACGCTACAGTTGACTTTCGCTCTTGAGCTCAATTGTCTCCAAACTTTTTTTAGCAATTCTAACACTCTTGAATCATGATAGTCGTTTTGGTAGGTATCAGCTTGGTCTCTTGGAACCCCATCCCAAAGTCTTACATTTAAAAGTTCTATGACTTTTCCAGCTCTATGTTTCGTTTTCATAGCTCCCCAATATCTAGCTACCAAATCATCCCATTCTTCATCTTGAAAAGTTGGAGCTATGCTATCATCAACAATACCTAGGGTTGATAGTCGGGTAGGTCTTTCAAAATTTAAATCTTCCATTTCTTGTTCTTCTTGTTCTTCCTCTTGTGCTTCTTCCTCTTCTTCTTCTTCTTCTTCTTTTTCTTCTTCTTCTTCTTCTTCTTCTTCTTCTTCTTCTTCTTCTTCTTCATTTTCTATCATTGGATCATTCTCATTTTCTTCAACTATCTCCTCCGCAGCTGGCTTTATATCTTGAGGTATTATGTCAGTCTTTGATGATGAAGGTTCAGCACCAAACCCTGTTTGATTGATTGTTTCATCAGGTAAACGAAAACAAATGAGATTTTCTTCTAACCATTTCCAATTAGGAGAAATTTCAGGGGTTTTTTCTTCTACATTCTCCTCCCGATAATTTAAACTTTGTCTACAATAGAAATGTTAACACATAATAGTTGTTCTATAAAACATTCACATACATTTTGTATGAAATGTAACACAAGAAAAAATGACTTAAACACTATTATCAATTAATTTTTAAAATGAAATTGGGAAAAAATGTCTCAAACATTATTATTAGTTAGGCTTTTAAAAAACTTACTGTGTACTATGAGATGAATTCTCAACTCCCTGTTTTACATTCATTCTCTGATATTCTGAGTCCTGTCTACAATAAAGAGATAACGCATTTTTTTTGCTGATTCATGAGATAACTCTAAAAAAAAACAGCAAAAAGAATTATTCTACTAACATTATTAATTTATGATTTTAAAAACTTACTGCATATCAAAGACTATCGTATTTTCAGTAGTTGCTGAAACTTGAGAAGTTGAAGGTGTGTCTTGAAAAGCATTTTCAAGTTCCATCTCCATTTTATTTTCATATTCAGCGTTACATTCGTCATTCATGTATTCATTATCAGCATTTGAAAAACTGATATCATTTTGATTTTTCATGAGCCATTCCCATTCCTTATGTATGTCTACATCAGCATCCTCCTCTTCTGTTTCCATAGTACTATAATAACAATAAAATCATTACTTTTAATAGAAGTAACAATAGCACATAAAAAGGTAAGTTAAATGTCTCAGCTAATAAATTTTACCTTGTGAATAAAACTCCTAGTAGTCAGTTGGTATATTATATAGTAGATGTCGAGTCTTCAGTTACTGTTGTTAGAACGAGTGATTTAAGTAAACAAATAATTAAGTGAGATAATTAAGTCAGATAATTAAGTCTTAAATTCATTGAAAACTTTCAAATTCACTCAGAAAAACTTTTAATAGTTAGTGGATGTAGTAGTAGATGTTGCTCCTCCGATTGCTGTTGTAGAACTGGATGCATTCTGTGTGAAAACAGTGGCTCTTAAATAGCTAAAGTTGCACTGATTGAACTCTATGAATACCAATCTTCTTTATAATATAACTATGAACCAGCAATTCTTCCACGCGAAAACCAATGCTTTCGCGGGAATAAACAACTTATTTTCACGCGAATGGAAACCGTTGCTTTCGCGGGAATGAACATTTCATTTTCACGCGAATGGAAACGATTGCTTTCGCGGGAATAGAAATTTTATTTTCACTTGAATACAAACCATTGCTTTCGCCGGAATAGATATTTTATTTTCACGCGAATGGAAACCATTGCTTTCGCGGGAATGAATGTTTTATTTTCACGCAAATGAAAACCATTGTTTTCGCGGGAATAGAAATTTTATTTTCACGCAAATACAAAACGTTGTTTTCGCGGGAATAAATAATTTATTTTCATGCGAATGGAAACCATTGCTTTCGCGGGAATAAAAATTTTATTTTCACGCGAATGGAAACCGTTGCTTTCGCGGGAATGAATATTTTATTTTCACGCGAATGGAAACCATTGCTTTCGCGGGAATAGAAATTTTATTTTCACTTGAATACAAACCATTGCTTTCGCGGGAATAGATATTTTATTTTCACGCGAATGGAAACCGTTGCTTTCGCGGGAATGAATATTTTATTTTCACACAAATGGAAACCATTGTTTTCGCGGGAATAGAAATTTTATTTTCACGCGAATACAAATCGTTGTTTTCGCGGGAATGAATATTTTATTTTCACGCGAATGGAAACCATTGCTTTCGCGGGAATAGAAATTTTGTTTTCACGCGAATGGAAACCGTTGCTTTCGCGGGAATAAATAATTTATTTTCACGCGAATGTAAAACCATTGCTTTCGCGGGAATTCAGGTTTGTATTCGAGTGAAAATAAAATTTGTATTCCCGCGAAAGCAACGGTTTCCATTCGCGTGAAAATAAAATATTTATTCCCGCGAAAGCAACGGTTTCCATTCGCGTGAAAATAAAATATTTATTCCCGCGAAAGCAACGGTTTCCATTCACGTGAAAATAAAATTTCTATTCCCGCGAAAGCAACGGTTTCCATTCGCGTGAAAATAAAATATTCATTCCCGCGAAAGCAACGGTTTTCATTCGCGTGAAAATAAAATATCTATTCCCGCGAAAGCAATGGTTTGTATTCAAGTGAAAATAAAATTTCTATTCCCGCGAAAGCAATCGTTTCCATTCGCGTGAAAATAAAATATTCATTCCCGCGAAAGCAACGGTTTCCATTCGCGTGAAAATAAGTTGTTTATTCCCGCGAAAGCATTGGTTTTCGCGTGGAAGAATTGCTGGTTCATAGTTATATTATAAAGAAGATTGGTATTCATAGAGTTCAACCAGTGCAACTTTAGCTATTTAAGAGCCACTGTTTTCACACAGAAAGCATCCAGTTCTACAACAACGATCGGAGAAGCAACATCTACTACACCTTCCATTGCAACTACTAGGAGCTTTCTCTTTATAAAAGGTAAAATTTAAAAAATTTGTAATTCTCTATCTAGCAAAAATCAAGTTTAGTTTAACTATAATGTAAAGTATGAAATAAATAATCTTTGTCCTACATGAAAAGCTTAATTATACATTATTTTCTTTCTTTTTTAGAATACTATGGAGGACTTTTCTGCTTCTTACATGGATTTAAAACCAATCGAAAACAAACAAAAAACGCTCAAAACATCCACCAAAAGAAAAAACTCTAACTCTGTTACAAAAGAAACAACAATAAAGAGACGAGCTCTTCCAAAACTGGTTTTACCCTCTCCATCAAACACTATGGAACAAAAAGAATTGCTCACTGATGCTGAAAGGGCTCTCAAGATGGCCAAATCTCTCAAAAAATGGAAGGCATGTGATTTGAATAAGATTGGAGGGTTTCTTACACTAGCATCACTTCCTACTCCATCAGTTTTGCAAATAGTTTCTATTGAACAGAATACTGGCGCATACGGAAATTACTACATTCTCACCTATCTTGATAATTCATCTGGAACCAATTTTCAGAAAGTCATTTGCCCTAGTAGAGTAGTTGAAAACTTCAATGTTGATAACTACCCATTACCTTTCAACATTTTGTACTTGGGTGAGATGGAAAACTCAAAAAAACCAGAGACCACTTACTACAATGTCAAACGTATCAGCACAAAACGCTTAACCACAATGGAAGCTACCACTGAAGCTGAAAAACTGAGAAAAATGAGTGAAGAAGAACTCAAACTCGCTTACGACATTGAGTATCTCAGCAATTTCAAAGAATGTTCAATTTTTGCTTACATCGAAGTTGTAGAAAGATTCATTCCTTTCCGATTCAATGGAGAAGAATCCATCGTAAATTGCATTCGTTATGTCACTGAAAAAGATGGAAAAAGAGAGACGAGAACGCTTTTACTACCAGTCAGATACAACGAGGAAGCTAAAAGATGTGCACCTGGTGTGATGATTTACAAAGGGAAAAAACAAAGTAAGAATGGAAATCCTATTCCATACCACAATATTGTCTTCATTTCTTCAACCAACGCTAGTGATTGGGAGCAATATTGCACACAAACAAATTCCAATAAGGAGCTAACAACAACAAAGAATGAGGATGAACTTCTTAAGTAATTCCTAGAAAATGAATTACAAGATTTTGATGAACAGCTTGGTGTTGATGGTATGTAAACTCAATATCGAATGCTGACAACATGTAGTCTCAAGCAGATAAAACGAACTATAGTGCTTTGTATTATGCAAAATTTACTGTAAAATTTTAATCATCTAAAGGGTTAATTTGATGATTTTCTCAAAACTTAAGAATGACAAAAAAATTAGATATAATGTTTTCTATTGCAGTTATTTAACCATCTAGAGATCTAATTTGATGATGTTTTTTCCAAAATTTTTTACAGAAATAGTCATAAATATGCACATAATTATCCATATATTAATGAATGTATAAAAAAGTCTGTGAGTTGATTGTCATTACAAAACCTAGTGCTTTGTATTACTTACTATTTACTGACTCTAACTATATTATATGGGGAGATTTTTCTTACTTATTATACAAAATAACTATATTATATGGGGAGATTTTTCTTACTTATTATACAATAAATGTATATAATCATATATTGATTCATTTTTAATCAATGTATTCATTTAATGTAGATATAACTCCTCTCTCCTCTCTCTCAAGATAACATATGAGTTCAAATTACAAAAACTTGAATGCCATACATTCAAAATTTATATGTCATATAAGTTCAAGTTAAGTAAAAAATAATCAAAACTCAAATGCCACTTAAATGCCACTCAAATGCAACTCAAATGCCTCTCAAATAAAATACAATATAAACACGGCGAATTCATCCAACGCCGTAACCCATTGCATTCACCCCAGATAATGACCCCACAAAAAAACACTTGGTAGGAAGATCTGCTCATATATTACTACTCTCCTTAGATGCACTAGCCGGAAGTAAATACTTCTCCACCCTCGACCTAACCAGCGGCTATTGGCAAGTTCCACTAGACCAGGATGCCCAGAACAAATCGGCATTCATCACCCGGAGTGGCCTCTGGAGGTGGAAGGTGTTACCCTTTGGCCTCACCTCAGCCCCGGCCACGTTCCAACGGTTAATGGAGAGGGTTCTAAAAGGTCTACATTGGAAGACACTACTCTTGTACCTCGACGACGTGATCATAATAGCTCCAGACTTCACTACACATATAGAGCGGCTAGGAAAGGTGCTCTCCCGCCTCCAAAAAGCAGACCTCAAGGTAAAGCCCTCGCAATGTGAGATTCTGAGCCAGCAAGTCAGGTACCTGGGCCACGTAGTCAGCGCCGAAGGAGTGGCCACCGATCCAGACAAGTTTGCGGCAGTGGAGAGATGGCAGGAACCAAAGGACGTCCGGGCCCTACAGGCATTTCTGGGAACCACCCGGTACTACCGACAATATCTACCAGATTATGCCACGACGGCGAAACCCCTGACAGTACTCACCGGAGGAGGTATCCCTTGGAAATGGGGGGAAGCAGAACAACAGGCGTTTAACCGACTCAAGGTCGGCCTCAGTCAAGCACCGGTATTGGGGTACCCCGACCCCGCGCTCCAGTACATCCTTGACACGGACGCTAGCGCCGTGGGTCTAGGAGCAGTACTCTCCCAGGAACAAGACGGGAAAGAAAGGCTGATTGCTTATTACAGCAAGACACTGTCACTAGCCGAACGCTACTATTGTGTGACCCGCAGAGAACTCCTGGCGGTGGTAAAGGCCGTCAAGCACTTCCGTCCCTATCTGTACGGACAGGAGTTCAGACTGAGGACAGATCATGCGTCACTCCGCTGGCTGTGCAGGCGCAAAGAACCATCAAACCAGATAGCCAGGTGGTTGGAAACTTTGGCAGAATTCAAATATAAACTGGAGCACCGAGCTGGATCCCACCACGAGAACGCCGATGGGCTCAGCAGGAAAGACCAGTGCGCCGATTGTAAACAGTGCAACTCTATAGAACAACGAGATGGTGGCCCCACTCACACGGAGCTGCGGCAAGACCCACCGCAGGAACAAGTTAACCTTACGGTTACCAGCCCAACTACAAATGAAAAGGAGTTGGCCCAAGCGCAGAAAGACGGAAGTCACCCCGTGGCTAGGATGTATGCAGAAGTACAACGCCCAGGGACCTTGACCCGTAGAGAACTCGAGGAAGGCAGTTCCGAGCTTAGGATCCTGTATGACAGGAAGGAAGCCCTGAGTATCAGAGCCGACAAGGTACTGGTCATGAGATTCGACCAACAAGGCAGAACCAAGTTCTGTGCAGTCTGCCCTCCATCCTGGAGGCAGAAGACAGTGTGGGAGACCCACCAAATGGCACACGCCGGGATACACCGGACCAGGGCACGCTTGATGTTGGACTGGTACTGGCCCGGCATGTCCGCTCTGACCCGCAGACTGGTAAACAGCTGCGAGATTTGTCAGGTAGCCAAGAAGAGCAGGAAACCCACCCCACCAGAAGGCCAGAGGCTCTACGCTGGAAGACCATTCCAGAAGCTGGCGGTGGATTTAGTGGGCCCCCTTCCTCTCACCAAAAGGAAAAGCAGATGGATATTGGTGATGACAGACCACTTTACCAGGTGGCAAGATGCGATTGCCATACCAGATGCTACGGCACCTACCGTGGCCAGCACGCTGGACGAACGGGTCTTCAGTTACTGGGGATTGCCCCAACAGATACACACAGATCAAGGTGCACAATTCGAATCCACCATCTTGGAAGAGCTGTGCACACTCTGGGGAGTACACAAAACTAGGACCAAACCCTACCACCCACAAGGCAATGGCATGGTCGAGCGCCAAAACCGAACGCTCGGTGACGCTCTCAGAACGCTCATATTAACAAAGGGACAGGACGAATGGGACCAGTTACTCCCCCAGATCATGCGTGCGTGTAGAAGTACACCCAACTCTACAACAAAAGAGACTCCAAATATGATGATGCTCGGCCGGGAGGTTCGACTACCCGACCAGTTGACCGGCTCACCCCCCACCTTAGATAGTTACGGACTGACAGAACATACTATACAAGTCCAGGAGAACCTGCGACTGGCTCATGAATACGTCCGGCAGCAACAGCACCAGATCCGGCAGGAAGAGACGGGAGAGCCACCCCGATTTGAGGAAGGCGACTTGGTGGTGATGGAGAACCGCCGGAGAACAAAAGGTAGCAACCCGAAGTTGCAACCCAGTTACGTGGGCCCATACACAGTCACACACGCCTATCTCAACCATACCTCTCGGCTGAAGAAGGACGGTCAAGGCTTTGTGCAGAACGGCCGACGGCTAAAACTATACAGAACATGTGAAGGGACCATCGGCCGAGCACCCACCAGTAGGGAACAGGCGGTGCGACCCAACATGCGTGGCGCTTACAAGCAAAAGCCACCAAATCAAAGAGAGGAAAGACAACTCCCTAGAGAACTACCACCCCCTACACCGGTACCTTCCCCAACGCCAGGTACCCCCAACCCACGGGGCACAACACTCCAGGAGGCCGAGTTACTAGCAACATTGCCACCAGAGCCCGAAACCATGGAACCACCAGAAGTAGTAGAAGAAATGACAGAAGAAAGAGCAGAGGTGACAGGGACAGCAACTCCCAGAGAAAACGAAGCGACACCAGAGCAGATAAATGAGAGACCAAACCGGCTTGATGAAGAAAAGTGGCCGGCCTTACCAAGTCAAATAGAAGCTAACACAACCACAGAAAGACCACGAAGAGACAGGAGGCAGCCAGTAAAATTTACTGACTACCAATGTTACCATGCAAGGGAGAGAGAGAACGATGCCAAACCACACACAGCTGAAAGAGCAGAAAAAATCACCCATAAACCCTGGACAAATGCTCAAGACACCCAGAATCGAGTAGGAATAAAAACAACAACGAAACAATCACTTACTGTCGGTGGGGGTAGGGGTGCAAGGGCGCAGATAACAGAAATAGGAGAAAAAGAGAAAGAGACGACAACTCTTCGACGAAAAAACATAGAGTTATGTTCCCCACATAGAGATACCCATAGCGACGCCCCTCAACTACTACGTCACACCACGTGGGGCTCGCAAACAAAAGAAGGGGAGGAGAAAGTTGCCAATGATAGAACCGCTAACAATAAACATTGCGGGAAATCACAGTCACTCTCTCCAGCGACAGCACCACACACAGACAGCAATTTACAGAGTATTCTAGCAGTAATTAATTTATTTCAACAAAAGATGGCCGAACAGAACGACGGTTATTTATCCATAGAAGAGGATGCTGATGCAGCAGCAAGGATATTAGAGAGGGAAGAAAGGCGTAGTAGGAATAGAGTTCCACAGAAAGAAATGTTTAACGCTGTGTCACCGACAAGGATAAGACGGGTAGTGATAGCCGAACCAGGAGCTGCCAGATGCAGAGAAAGAAAGGAACAGGTAACAATTCCCCCACCACCGACAGCTAAACCTACTGAGGTATGGATCACCGACAACACCAAACAATTGATAAAACAGGCGGCCAAACAGATACAGGCCACCGAGGAATGGGAGTGTACAATCTGCCGGCTACGATTACCAAGGAAACGTATTGTGTACCATACCCGACAACATTTCGTTTCCTACTTCTGCCAATGTGGAAAAAAGAGCAGTTCACGAGACTCTATACTAAAACACATCTGACAGCAAGATGGGGACCTCGCCCATGGAGGAGACTCCCGACCCCTCTTCGAGGTGGACGCAGCATCATACAGTGACTTTTGTCGGTATGCTAGATGGAAAAAGCCGGCAGCCTTCGGCACACCAATCCCAGTTAAGGACAGTGCACCTGCTAGTAATGGAACAAAGCGCAGATTGGGACCCAGGCTAGACGAACCACCAGCCAAGATATTGAAACTGGAACTACAGGCAGCAGCACCTGCAACTGCTACAGCAAGAGAGCACACACCCCTCCCAAGGACTGACAGGCCGAAAATAATGGAGAAACAACGATCTCCTAGGCGAGAAACAGAACGGAAAGAGGAGAAGCGTAAACGCTTAGAGAGATATCAAGACGAACTGTACCGACATACAAAGGAGGCATATCGATGTCTGCAGCGGGTAGAAGATATTAAAGAGAAGATTAAAAGAGAGAAGAACTCACCCTAGACACAAACGTAACTATGTTCTATGTCGACCCCAGTCAGATTATTGGCCTAGTGTTGCCAATGGGCGGAAGCGTGTAAGGGACGCCATAACGAACAATCGCTACGTACATTTACTATTACTATTTACACATGATATGCCTTACCAGTTCTATGCTTGTACTCTAGCGCAACTTGGTTCTATGTAATTATTATTATTTTTCACCGTACGTACAAATGTATATGTTGACCATGTGCAATCACCCAAGCGAGTATCTATGTACCACCTACTTCTTTTAATTGGCACACTCTAGCCAATTGTTTGTGCGAGGTGTGGCCTCCTTTGTGAACCATTTTATGTTATATAACTATGTGTATAAATATGGATGTAAGCAATAATAAAATCAGAGCAACCCTGACTCTCAGATGATTGTTGAAACTACACAGATTACAGTTGATAATACAAACAAGAGCACAGAACACAGACTACAGCTTGCACTACCGACTATCAGTGTAGTAAGGAACTTGGTAGAAAGCAATCGGTCAAATCGATCCTTGCTGCGTATTCTCGCTAGTCGATGTACGGTGCCAAGCATTCCTAACTCACCCGATATTGGGCAGAGACAAGTCGACCCCTGTTTACACCGACTTACTATAGAAAGGGCCGAACAGCCATTCCAGTTGCATTGATATTCGGCACAAACAAGTCGACCCTTGTTCGCACTGACCGAATATAGAAAGGGCCGAACAGCCACTTCCAGTTGCATTTGTGATTGTGGGGAGTTGTGCAGGTGTGCCAACTATCGTAGCAACCAAAATCCTGTACACCATAACAACCTTTTTTGTTTTTGCAACTTTCTCTTCTTTTATAAGTGCATTCGCAATGGTAAGGGCAGAAAACATGGTGTTAATCCATAGAGTTCTTAGGCTAATGGCTGGATTTGTCGAACTGGAAACCTTAAATTCAGAGTTAGGGTAAGAAAAGATTTACCAGTACACCACTGTCGGTGCTGATAATTAATATTTGATTGAGGGTGTTGAAATACGATAAAAGTTGGGTGAATGACAGAGCATTTACAAATGATGCCATCAAAGCATCAAGAGCAAATCCTTGTATTAAAAAAGTTACAGGCAACCTTTGACCCTAATGCATCTATCTATGAGACTATTAGTATGTAGTTTGGCTGGTATAAAAGTAATGTCTCATAGCATTGCCTGTTGGAGAGACTTTGAGATTAGATACAACGGTAGTTATGACTATCAACTATTCATTGAAACTAAAATCAAAACGACAGGGCATCCAATTGTAATGGAATTGCACAGTGTTGCCAGCATCTACAGCCGGGGCTACCCATATGCTAACCAAGTATCAACTCATTCAAGATCATCTATATATCCACTACTACTGGAGTACGCTTGAACGCCTTCAACAGTGCGGTTGCACTACAGCTTAGCTCAAGCCAGCAGAAAGGACTTTTCCCGCCTTTAGCAACTATTTTTATCATGGCATGTGACGCATGCTGTTTTGTTTACATACTCTTAACCAATCATATTATTATACTCATCCTAGATTTTATGCCTTATTTATATAGACTTGCTCTTAGCCCAGCAGGGCAGTTATTGTTTAGTTTAGCTCAGACATTGTTCAGTGTTGTTGAGATACTGTCCAGTGGGAGTGCGTGCTTAGCTATAGCCGAGACAGCTGAGGATTCGTTCAGGACTACGAAGAAGAGATACTTAGAAAGCGTACAAGGAGAAGACGCCTAGGACTCTAGTATTAATGCCCAGCAAACGGACTATACTCTCAGACGCCTAGCTCCACATACAGAGACAATACAACCACTTATTTATGCTTAGCAATTTTGTGCATGTTAAGTGAAGTGTAGTAATAAAGTCATTGCTAGCACTATCAATCTAGTAGAATTTGTTTGGCCGGTTGCCAAATACTGTTGTGTCTGCTAACCAGCAGCATCCTGTCTTCTCCACCTCAGTAGAGAGACACCCTAGCCTTAGCACTATGTAGCCCAGCTACCACTGAAGCACAGAGTCAGCCATTGATAACAGCATCTTGTAATACCAGTGACCGTATTCCTCTCTTAACACGGGGAAAACCGTTACATTGGTGGCAGCAGTGGGATTACAGCGCAGTCTCACCCCGGTATTGCAAGAAAAGCTACGCCAACTCACCGACTACTTCTCCCCCCTTTTGTCCTGAGTAGTGGTGCCCCCTTTGTCTAGCAGTATTTGATAGATTACCCCCCTATCACCCCACGGATACTGTTCCCCCTTATAGCATCCTCCTACAGCGTGGAGTGTATGCAGCCTATTGGCGCATAGGCATAAACACTGTGTATGGCTCATCGAGCAAAGAGCGCAGGGAGATTGCCATCTGGTCACCCTGAAGAGGCCGCTCTAGATAGCCTAGCAGACACCCTAAGAGGAGTGCTACAACCCTGTGCACCTATTTTCAAGCCACCAAAGCTTAATGGGAGTGGAGACATCGAGTATTTCATCGGGCGTTTCCTAGAAGTAGCTGAAGCCAACAGATGTGACGACAACACCTCCTTGCTGCATGTGAGAGAAGCCCTGAGAGAAGAGGCCTTGGATTGTGGGAAGCCAAACAGCCTTAGGGCTGTATTCATCGCACTCCGTGCCCGCTTTGGCCTGACACGCCATGAGGCCCTGCAAAACATTGCACAGCTGAGGAAAGCTCCCAAGACCTCTCATCAGGAGCATGCTAATGAGGTTGAAAGATTAGTACATGTCGCATATGGAGACTTGCCAGAAGGAAATGTGGAACGTCTAGTACTAGAGACGTTTTCCACCACTCTGGGCCACCCGTATCTTCAGAGACACCTGTTAGCAGTGGACCCCAGAAGCCTAGAAAAGCTGTTTGTGCAAAAGCGGAGTTCTTGCAGATAAGAGCTTATACCGACAACGAGCCATCCAGATTACGGGTTATAGAAGAAGAAGAGGAAGAGGAGGAATACAGGTATGATGAAGAGTACTATAAACCTTCCATGTCCCGTTACCATCATTCGCCGACGGCTGCCGTGGTTACGCCTGCCCCTAGGGAAGTGGAGTATCCATATCCAATAACGAGGCATCACTATCCGGCTCCTCAGCAGCCACCTACACGTGAAGATACTATAAACCGACTGTTACAGATAGTGCAAGAGATGACAACTGAGATGAGTCAGATGAGACAGTGGCAACAGACGGTGCCCACACCTACTCCTGTGGTGCAGCCTGCTCCTCAACCTCCTATGCAAGCTCCACAGAGTTGTACCACCAATCTCCTGTGTCACCTGCCACGCCTAGTAATGCGTGGTCACTTCTCTTGACAGTCCGCCCTACATCTCCCTCGTGTTGGAGCTGTGGACAGCCTGGGCACTACAGCAGATTCTGTCCATCCAGCCATCCAACTGTCACCGCAGCTAGAGAGACTCCTAGGATGGGAAACGAGCAGCGCCCGCAGTAGTTACCACACTGGCTACCTGCGATAAGGCGAGAAGGTGGAATAAAGAAGAAAAGAAGCCAGAGAGACGCGATCGTACTCAGTTACTCTTATCAGATTTTGTCAGAGAGCCACTGCATAGAGGACAAAGGCAGGTGGAAAAACGGAACCCTGTGTTGCCACATCCCTCAGAGAAGGCACCCCTGCGAAGAGAGCAGAAGAGGAATGAAGTGAGGCATGCCAAGTTGCCTACCTCTCCTGCCGGCGGCCAGAAGGACTATCAAGGAGTGAGCCATCCCCTACGGATGAACAGCCACTTCCCACCAGTAGTATCGAAGAGAGAGAAACGGATCCAGAGAGAACAGCACATACCATCTCTGTTGGATTTACCACCGGTGCAGATTGCCGGCCCCCTGAAGTTTCAGCCTGTCCAAGCGCAACAATCGGTCGCCATACCAGTTGGCCAACCCATTGAGTTCGCCACGCATTCAACAGTAAGAGTGCTGCCTCCGCCTACTGAAGTACAGCCAACCCGTGCACTGGAACAGAAAGTGGAGAGGCCGTATAGTACAAGCTACTTCCTCACCGGCAAGTTAGAAACCCAGCCAGTCACGCTCCTCGTTGATACCGGTTGCACTACAAATCTGATGTCGAGGCATGTATTCAACCATCTGCCTGAAGCAGTAAAGAAGAAGATGAGTGAGTCACACGTAATCATGGCAGATGGAACAAAAGTTCCATTCTACGGAACGGTGAAAGCAGCTTTGCAGTTGAAAGAGATAAGGAGAGCAGCCACGTTTGTAGTCAGTCAGATCAGTGAAGATGCTATATTAGGTATGCCCTTTCTCATTGATCACAACTGTCGCCTGAAGTTCGGTGAGCATGCCATAATAATCTCAGGACAAGAAATGCAATGCACAGATAGAGAAGGCAGCAGACTTGTGAACCACAATAGGACCTCCCACATTGAGCGGCTACACCTCAATGGAAATACACCCCACCTGTATCAGGTCAGCGCACAAAGTTACCTTCCTACTGACCAGCTAAGCCATCCCCAACAGTCTTCAAGTAGAAGTTACCCACTACATCACCTCCAGAACATCACCATTCCTGCATCTGACCTTTTCAACCTCTCATTGTGTATGACAGAGGCGCTCAGATGGCTACAAGGAAAAGGAATGGAAATCGAGTTCGTGATAGATAAACCACTTGAAGTGACTACACAAGTAACTGAGATGGCAGTAAAAAAGATAGGAGCGGCCAAGAAGTGCCAGAGAGAGTTAAAGCTGGAGCAGCCAAGAGAATCGTTGCCTACCAGTCCCTTAACCCCTCACAGCAAGTTTGAAGAAGATTGGCCAAGTAGTTTATTCAGAAACAGCCAAAGTGTGTGTGAGTTGTCCCAACGACAAGAGAAGACAAATCCAGGCCAATAACAGTGAAAAACAGTCCACTGGCCAGCTAGTGAAGCAACCAGATGAAAGCGCTGAGCCGCCCACACATGACAGCCAGTCAGCTGCAATAACAACTAAGGGAGTTGATCCACAAACAGCAAGTAGTAAATTGTGTGAAATAAAAGAGAATGTACACACCTCAGTCGACGCTGCTATACTCACAAACTGGTCACAGATAGAAGGCCTAGAATTTCCCACAACCACTGGACAGGTTGCAAACCCATTGCAGTACGTTATCCAGCGAATAAAGTATATGTGTTAGCCCAGTGTACAATCAGGCAATTATCAGCTGACAGAAAAATGCCAGGACGATTAGTACCAAAAAGAAAATATATTAAACCTAGATGGGATGTAGCCAACCCCCCAAGATGGACACCGGTAAAGAGAGAATAGTTTGAAGTAGATGAGGAAAAAGAATCAAGTTCCTATCTACCCCCAGTCCAAAGAAACGGGTGCTTGAATACTTTACCCGTTAACCAGTGCATTATGAGGCATCTGCCCCGCTTGTGACTGAACCAAGCAAGAGTCAAGAACGGCGCCTGTTGAGCGCTGGAAACGCCATTGCTACTCAACCTTCTAAAGTTATAAGACGTGTTTTCACCGCTGCTAACTTTACCGCTAACTATTCTACCACCATGGATCGTGTTCAGATCAACTCACCTGCTAAGGATGCTATTCTCCAGTTAGAAGAGGAAAGAAGTTTTTGATGGAGATTGACGATGCTGCAGAGCAGAGCAGCTACCACCCAAGAACCCTGCTAGGAGATCGCCACCTACACAGAAGGTTTCCCCGTCAGTGCAGCATAGACTTTCAGTGAGGGGTAAGTTATCACCTCTCCCTTTTACTGACCAGATGGATGCATGGATCACCAGCCACAGTTCTACGAAGGACCCCTTAGCGTTGGAGTCTCCTGTGCCTTCACAACAAATGGACACAGACTTGCCGTTGCTGCCTATTTCTGCAACTGGATTTCCCCTTACAGGTACGCCTACCTCACAACAGATGCTTTCTGTTCCTTCTCCTGTCTGGGATCCTTTTCCTGCTACCACCGCCTCCATAACGAGGCCCAGCCACAGTGCAGCAACAGTCACAGCAAAGACCGATGATACTATCCGTATGCCCTTTCCCGTTACAAGAGAAAGGATGCAATCATTGGATAAAATTGTTACCAGCAAAAGAAAAGGAGCGTCCTTACTGCTCGATTCATCTGGGCAGGAGGCCTTTGCCACTGCTGTGGTCACCAGCTCTTCCCTGGAGAAGCCAAACCGTTCCCCCACAAGAGTTAGGAAAGTTAGTTCCAGGACAACGGAACAAGTTACCCTTCTGCAGCTCCTACCTACCAGACGTAAGGCTGACCCAGCACCCAAACCTGCCTCCCAATCACCTGCTGCCTCCACTACTGCAGAAGCTAGCACTTCTTCCCCGTGTATCCTTCCTGTAGTGCAACTCGTTGATGTTGGCATGCCACCCCCCCCCCTACCAGAACGGTATCTGAAGAGTTTACTGCTCCCCACGCTTCTGGAAAGAAGCCAACCATCGCTAGCTGGCTGCTGCAGTGAATAGCTCCCTCCACCCAACGAGCCATCCAAAAACAACTGACGAAAGCTCTACGGAGCACCTGCACCATGTGTCACCTCCAGGCTAAGAACATGCAACAACTCTCCGTCCATGTCCACCAGCACTTCGTCCGGTACTTCTGCAAGTGACGGTACTCCTCCAGCTCACGCGACAGTGTGTATGGACACCAGAAGAAGAGAGGTTCTGGACCAGAAAGCACCGACCACTACCAAAGAATGGGGTACATCTACACTGTAGACGAAGAGAGTTTCTCTGCCTTCCGTCGATACCAACACTGGACACAGTCTGAGGAGTTTGGATTGTGTAAACCCACACAGACCGGTACCATCACCCCGTCTGCTCCCTCCTTCCTGCAGAGACAGAATCCTTGCCCTCAGTTCCCACTCAAGTGCAACTGTCCACCTCACAGTCAACCATCACTCCGTTGATGTCGATTCCTTTAGACAGCTACCGGATACCTAAGAGGACGGTGAGACGAAAGTCTCATACCATTGCTGCCGCTGTCGCCGCCAGAGCAGCTGCCAGATCAGCTGCCAGAGAAGTAAAGACTACGCCTCTCTCATCTCCTGTTCCGGCACCCTCTAGTGTGTGAGGAATGTCACCATGACGGTAGCTTCCACACCGCCTACAGAGCCTGCTCCAGAGCCCACCCTGACGTCACAGTTTCTTCACGACAGGGCCAACTGGGCCCTATCCATAGGAGAGAAGATTCAACACTGGGTAGATGAACTCAAATGGATGAGAGCCAGAGTGCTGTCCGGTACCCTTACCAAGGCAGAGATTGGACCAATGAGGCCCAGAGCAGAGATGATAAAGATCGAGATCGGACTTTGAAAGAAATCCAGCAAACCCTACAGGGCTGCCTGCTCTAAGCAAGGCATGTCTCCCTTCCGTCCCTGGACACTACACTAATGTGTCTAGCCCGTCCAGCTACTCCCTCCACTGCCGGTGGCAGCTCCCCCCCCCCCCCCCTCTTACACTCCGCACATGGTATTGCGCGATGGGCCATACACCATATGCGCCTCTGGGAGTTGTACCTTCTTGCACATGGCGTTGTGCTCCGAGATATGTTCCACATGTACCCTCTGGACTACCGGTGTGTAGTTGACAGTCTCTTGAGACTCCTCCATATATATTATTCTTGTATATACTCCCTGGTTACACTCTGCACATGGTTTTGTGCTTTTATGGGCCATACTCGGTATGTGTCTCTTGGAGCTGTACTTCTTGCACATGGTCTTGTGCACCGGGATATACTCTGTATATATCCTCTAGACTACGGGCTTTGTAGTCACTGGTCTCTATGAGACCCTCTTATATATATTCAAGAATTATATACTCTCCTATCTATCCCCAGCCTCCTATTATACGGCCACCCTGTGCCTGTTTAACTATCAGTACAGAAGTATCTGGTTGTTGAAGCGGCCTGTGTAATGGAATTGCACAGTGTTGCAGCATCTACAGCCGGCGCTACCCATATGCTAACCAAGTATCTACTCATTCAAGATCATCTATAAATCCACTACTACTGGAGTACCTTGAATGCCTTCAACAGTGCGGCTGCACTACAGCTTAGCTCAAGCCAGCAGGAAGGACTTTTCCCGCCTCTAGTAACTATTTTTATCATGGCATGTGACGCATGCTGTTTTGTTTACATACTCTTAACCAATCATATTATTATACTCATCCTAGATTTTATGCCTTATTTATATAGACTTGCTCTTAGCCCAGCAGGGCAGTTATTGTTTAGTTTAGCTCAGACATTGTTCAGTGTTGTTGAGATACTGTCCAGTGGGAGTGCGTGCTTAGCTATAGCCGAGACAGCTGAGGATTCGTTCAGGACTACGAAGAAGAAACTCTTAGAAAGCGTACAAGGAGAAGACGCCTAGGACTCTAGTAGTAACGCCCAGCAAATGGACTATACTCACAGACGCCTAGCTCCACATACAGGGACAATGCAACCACTTAGTATCCATACTTATTTATGCTTAGCAATTTTTTGCGTGTTAAGTGAAGTGTAGTAATAAAGTCATTGCTAGCACTATCAATCTAGTAAAATTTGTTTGGCCAGTTGCCAAATACCGTTGTGTCTGCTAACCAGCAGCATCCTGTCTTCTCCACCTCAGTAGAGAGACACCCTAGCCTTAGCACTCTGCAGCCACAGCTACCACTGAAACGCAGAGTCAGCCATTGATAACAGCATCTTGTAATACCAGTGACCGTATTCCTCTCTTAACACGGGGAAAACCGTTACACAATTACCAAGCAAATGTCACATTAAATTAAACAAGCAGTAATTTGTCTACTTCTGCAGATATTTTTCAAAAGGCGATTTCTCAAAATGAATTTGATAGACTCTATTGCTTGCTGAAATCTTGCTGGATGAGCTCTACCTTTTTAAAAATTTTATCCATCTCTCTGTCTGAGCAATGAATCTAGCAGAAACGCAAAATCCTGTCTTGTAAACTCGCACAAGGCAAACTTATTTGTAACCATTTTGCAGCACATCAGAAAAACAACACACATGGTTTATTATTGTTTTATTTTTATTAAGTTATGCAGAGGTTGATCCATACAGAACTGACCTTTCCTGTTTCTCTGCTCATTTTATGTCGATGGTAATGAAACAAGTCATAAAAAACTTGTCCACAGCAAGGTTGTGTCCTCACAATTGTTTCTAATTATCTAAGCAAATGTATAATCATTGTGCATGTATTTGCCCCGACTGAGGTAAGGACGCCAACTCGAATGCAAACACTGAGCCAGTGTTGTCATTGTTACAACCACTTTTGATACAAAGTCATCTCAGTTCTTGGTATTAGTGCTACTTGTTGTGTGTTTGTTTTGACCACAACAGCTGTGTGCTAGCCCAGTGTGTGGAAAAGTCATTAGCTGTATAGAGTGACCCATTAATTGAGAGCAGACTGTGCATCATTGTAAAAAGGAGAAGATAACTTTTCACTCTGTGAAAATACCAAACTTTGCAAAAAACTGTTGAAACTTAAAACAAATTGCAGATTCACGCTTTTTTTATAAAATTACAAATCTTTTGATATATAACTTTATGGATATTGCTTTTGTGAGATTTGGGCATCGCTTACACTTTGAAGTCTGATTACAGAAATAGGTATGACAGCAGCTATAAAATCTTTGGTGAAAATTACTGGCTACTACTGTTGTCTGGGATAGTTGCATACCTCATTAAGTTTCTACAAATAGTCTTGCGTCATAAAAAATACATCCTTGTGAGCTTTTTAAAATTTGCCGTTGGAATTGTTTCAAATATAGTTTTTGTTTACGGTGACACTTTGTGTTGCATTTCGTACTGCTCTACTATTTTTAGTTTTAGATGTATTTTCCTGTAACGAATTCAAGGTTTATCGTAATCAGAAAGCATTTTGTATGTACTTTTGTGAATCAGAAAATTTATGACTGGTTGTTGGTGTAGTTTAACATTTTCAAGTTTCAATACGATTGCAGTCTGTTATCAGAGGAGGCATCTTACACACTCACACACGCACGCACACGCACGCACGCGCACGCACGCACGCACGCACGCACACACACACACACACACACATATATATATATATATATATATATATATATATATATATATATATATATATATATATATATACTAAAAGGTAAAATAGTAAAAGATGTTAAAACTATTGGCTGACTACAAGTTGTTTCATGTGCTAGAAAAAAGATGGAAAAATAAAATAATTCCAGACACAATCATCAGGTCGGCT
The DNA here is from genome assembly GCA_945261195.1 of Cryptosula pallasiana. Taxonomy (NCBI): domain Eukaryota; kingdom Metazoa; phylum Bryozoa; class Gymnolaemata; order Cheilostomatida; family Cryptosulidae; genus Cryptosula; species Cryptosula pallasiana. Next base: position 38,386 of record CALYOO010000306.1, read on the forward strand.
CTCAGCTGTTAAAAAATGGTGGAACAGGAAACAGTTGGTTCAGACCAAAAGTATTAAGTGCACAAGGATCGTATAGTTAATATGTTGTTAAGGGTGCACGGGCGTCAAAGGTGGCTAAGGGCATAGAGCTACGCCTGGCTGAGAGTAAATTTATTAGAGTGTCGGCAGGTGGTGACAACTTCACTCCTGCTGTTGAGGGAAGACAACTCTGGTTGAAAGATGATATAGAATTTTTCAGCCTGAGAGTAAATTTATTAGAGTGTCGGCAGGTGGTGACAACTTCACTCCTGCTGTTGAGGGAAGACAACTCTGGTTGAAAGATGATATAGAATTTTTCAGCATTTTTTAACAGCTGAGAGCCGACCTGATGATTGTGTCTAGAATTATTTTATTTTTCCATCTTTTTTCTAGCACATGAAACAACTTGTAGTCAGCCAATAGTTTTAACATCTTTTACTATTTTACCTTTTAGTATCTAGCTCCTCGATTTTTTCTTATTGAGCACTGTTTTACTTACTTCAGTCTTGACTGGTTCTTCCATCTCTCGGGCAACTAATATTAATAATTAATTATTTATTATTTATTTATTTGATTGTTTCTATTTAGTCTAAGCCCCTGTGCACTTCTTGTGCCCCAGTCATACTTTTACTTATATATATATATATATATATATATATATATATATATATATATATATATATATATATATATATATATATATATATATATATATATATATATATATATATATATGTGTATATGTGTGTATATATACAATAAAAACATTGGTTCAAGGCCATTTGCATGATTTTAAACTGATATATAGACAATAGACATAGACACAATAGACAAAGTGCCATAGACAATTATATTCTTTGTTGTTTCCTCACTGCATTACCAACTCGTGTGATGAGATAATCTCCTGCTCTTCAATAGACATTTCACGTTATAAGAGTCTTAGAAATCTATTGATTCTGTATTAGTTTGCTTGGTTTATATCTACTGTATGGTTTGTAATACTCAGAATTCAACTCACCAAGCCAATAATCAATACCAAATCAGCTTTGTAATTATATTGATAATGGGAAATGTAAGAAAGCGTACTGTTCAATAAAAGTTCATGGCAAAAAGCAAAGATAAAGCTAAATAATGCAGCAACGAAAAAAGTAGGCAGTTATGCAAAAGAACAGAATTTGATAAAGATCAAGCTATAAGTCATACTGAAAAATAAAGACGGCTTTGTTTTAATTCAAACTCGGAAACTCTTTTCATGTCTTTTGACTAACAAAGTTAACAGCTTTGAAACAGGAGAAGCTTTCTATTCACCTCCATTGTAGCTAATTTATTATGTAACTGTTTCAATTATGTATATCTCAGTTCACTAACTTTTATACATTTAGACACCTCATTGTATTCTGTGTTGTCTTCTTTTTTTGAAAAGGGTTGCCAATAGTAAGGAGTGTAAAATACTAACTTGATTACAAATGCTCCAAAAGGATTGTGTTATAAGCCGTAAAAGAGGAAGAAAAATTAAATTTTACAACACTTGGGACTTTACATCATTGATCTACCAAAGGTAGACATGTCAATACTACATATACTTCCTGTTGAACTAATACAGACTTATTGGAACTAGTGGATAGTTATAGAGAGTGGAGACGATTTACACAACACAGCTGTAGACATTCTTGATATTTATCAGAGATGTAATAGCTTTTGTCATCCCTGTATCTGTAACACAAAGTTTGGAAACTATAGGTATATGATGACACTTTCCTGCAGGTTGTTGATATATGGATGCTTTGCTTTAACATCAGTTACTTCAGACTATATAATCACATGACATACCTCTACATGAGGTTTCATTTTCTCTGAGGGTAGGAGTTATGTCCCCTGGTACACATCTACTGTATCCTCCCATATCACATATTAGTTTAGCATTAATGGCTCTAACTACATCTCTGTCATTTCTTTCAAGTAAGAAGTATCTCGACAGGCAGCGATCAAAGTTGTTTGAAAGGTCAGCGAGCACTTGAACTCCCTGTTAGGTTGGAGTAAAGAAATAAATCAACAGTATATGTTTAATCAGTTAGAAGTTATTCCTGGACGGATTGGAGAAATGTATAACTTGTTATCTTTCCCTATACACTCCAAGGCTTAATAATGTTTGTAAATTAATATTCTGAGCAATAACTGTAAAATAACAAAGTCATTTGCAAAATAATTTTTACAAAACAAGGTTACAAGTCCCTATTCACTGCGCTAATTGTCCACTAATTGTTCATAACCAACAAATTTACTATCATACCTCATCTTTAGATAGCGACAGAAATTCGGCACAGGATGAGCGGTTTCTGACTAAAATTCTTAGTCCCATCTGTTGTGGTTGTGACTGTCGATACAGAAATAAAGGGTCAATGAGATTTATGATTGAATGGAACACTCAATACATCAAAAAACTTTTAAAAAGCAAAAAACCCTAGAGTGTGCTGAACTATTTGATACAAGTCGCTATATGCAACAAAATGCACTTACAAACCAGCTTTCTATGATCGTTGATACAGAACTTGCTTCAGCACGAGCTTGTGGATTTGTCTGAAAATACCTGTAAACGTTTCGAGACAGCACAGATTGTGCCGCTCCTGTCAGTACCACTACAAAAGGAAAACAATGCAACTGATAACCTTATGCAACATTTTTTTAAGCAGCTTAAGACAGCTAATTTTGAGAGACTTTTTATTATTTCAAACCTTTTGAGGTTGAAATGTGTTCAAACAATTTATACAGAGTTGTCCTTTTGCCAGTAAAGTTGGACCTATAGATGCAACCAATGCTGGCGTATAGGAACTTTTTATCTGGAAGACATGGTGGGGTTATAAAGTGAGGTTCCAATGGTTTGGCTTGTTTTGATAGAATTATATTATGGTCTGGATACTTTCGTGATTTAAAAAATATAGGATTGCAATAAGTTTTGATTTTTTTTCAGCTGCTAATCTTAAATCAGCAACTGTTTTCACTTTTGACCAGCTCCTTAGTAGGTACAAACAAGTATTCACATGATAGTATTTTGTAAACAAAATCAACAAAAATAACTGATAGTCTTTATTATAAAATTAATTGATGGGTTAAAAATTAGTTAAACGATAACATTAATAAATATAAATTGATGATAATACGAGACAAAAACAATGCAGCAGAAATTAGTTTTCTTGCATTTATTTGGCCGCCAGTGATAATAGTTATGTTTTAACTTCTTGCATCTAGCTGAGATGAAAACTAAAATGCACTAAATAGTGAATGGAGATTTTTAGAAGCTAATTTAAACTGATAGCTCAATGTCACAACATCCCGTCCAAAAGTATTGTTTTATGATACAATGGAACTGTAGCTAGCAGATAGCCCCTTCAGCTGACTATGCAGTCACAGATTACCTTGACCTCAAAATACATGTAAAACTTTGGAAGTTTTATGTTACTTTCCTCGACAGTTTCATCATTCTCGATGCGATAACAACTCCGCTAAGAACTGGTCTCGTAAAGCCTGCCCCAATCCCTCTATTAGACCAAATGTTACAAAACTTATTCATTTAACCTCTATACTTACTGAGAGTCAGTATAAGCTGTCTGAGCTGCATTTTTGTACAAAGTAAATCA
>CALYOO010000307.1:0-42034 GCA_945261195.1 Cryptosula pallasiana
AATATATGAGCAGATCTCCCTACCAAGTGTTTTTTTGTGGATTTGATCTTGGGGGTTATGCAATGAGTTACATCGTTGGATGAATTCGCCGAGTTTATATTGTATTTCATTTGAGAGGTATTTGAGTGGCATTTGAGTGGCATTTAAGCGGCATTTAAGTTTTGATTATTTTTTACTTAATTTGAACTTATAGATTTTGAATGTATGGCATTCAAGTTTTGATAATTTTTTTACATAATTATATACATAACATTAACTCATAGAGCATCTAGATTTTGAATGTATGGCATTTAAGTTTTGATAATTTTTTGTAATTCGACTCATATGATATCTTGAGAGAGGAGAGAGAGGAGATATATCTACATTGAATAAATACAGTGATTAAAAATGAAACAATATGTGAATATATACATTTATTGTGTAATAAGTAGGGAAAATTTCATATAATATAGCTAGAGTCAGTAAATATTAAATAATACCAAACACTACAACTTGTAATGACAATCAATGCATAAGCTTTTACTAAAACTATCTTGAAAACCTTCAAAACATGATCCCAAATGGAAAAAATGGATAAAGTTAGATATTCATCTATTTGTTTACATCTACAAAAAAAAGAGGTATTTTGGTGAAATATTTTTTCATTTTATTCAGTTTTCATTAATTTTTTACAAAAACAAATCATCCTATAAATGGTTAAATTTCATCTAATTGTACAAATTCACAAAAAAACAAGGTATTTGGTAAAATATTCTTTCATTTCATTAAATCTTCATTATTTTTTTTGCAAAAAAGAAATCATCCTTTAAATGGTTAAATTTTATCTGTTTGTATATCTTTACAAAAAAACAGGCTATTTGGTAAAATATTTTCTTTATTCTATTCAATTTTCATTAATTTTTTCAATAATTGCTTAAATATAAATTATTCATTATTTTCTTTTTATTAGGTAAGCAACCTATCATACAAAATTAGTTTCCTGAGTGAGGGTTTTATCCTGCATTTTCCTTTTGAATTTTTTTCAAAAATTTACCATTTTTTTCAAAAAACAATCATTTATATATACAATTTCCATTATTTTTTTAAACAGAACAATCTCTATCTCTGAGAGGTTGGAGATATTGGGGTAAAAAACTTAGACATGATGATGAGAAGGCTATGGATTTTCCCATTTAAGAACAAACCATTTTCGATGGCAATTTCAATTCTGAAAAGTAAAACAATGTAATTTGTTTTTCAAAATGCAATCATCAGAAAGCTTCTGTCATGATGAGGAGGAGGCTATGGATTTACCCATTCAAGAACAAACCATTTTCGATGGTGACTTCAATTCTAAAAACGAATTAGAACTGAAGTATGTGGTATTACGTAATAATTTTTTTAAAAGAAAAAAAATTGTTTTTCAAAATGCAATCATCAGAAAACTTCTGCCATGATGATGAGGAGGTTATGGATTTACTCATTCAAGAACAAACCATTTTCGATAGCAACTTAAATTCTAAAAACTAAATCAATGTAACTTTTTTATTCTTTGTCTCCCATGAAATTGTTCAAAACGAATTAGAACTGAAGTATGTGGTATTACATGATAATTTTTTTAAAAGAAAAAAACACATCAAAATCGACAAATTACTCCTCTAGATAGTGCAAGTTTACAATATTTGAGAATTAATCACAATAGAAACATTAAGCCTACTTGATAAAAAAAGAATTTGACTGTTAAATTTAACTATTGATTCAATGTTATTATTTGGATCTTTTGAAAATAAACATTTCAATGAAAACATCATATTTAGTTTTTGACACACTTGAAATCATTTTCCAGTAAATTTCACCAACAATATTTTAGAAATGGAAAATAAACATTTCAATGAAAACATCATATTTAGTCTTTGACACACTTGAAACCATTTTCCAGTAAATTTCACCAACAATATTTTAGAAATGTTTACTATATATTTACAAGAAAAATGTGGTATTTTGGTAAAATATTATTTTATTCCATTCAATTTTCAATATATTTACAAGAAAAATGCAGTATTTGGTAAAATATTCTTTCATTCCATTCAATTTTCATTAATTTTTTGAGCGAAGGTTTTATCCTACAGCATCCTTTTTAATTTTTTATGTTTTAAAACAGGGTTTTATTACAAAGTTTTTTTGTTTTTCAACGTTTTAAAAAAATAATCATTATAATATATAGTTTTCGATATTTTTTTAAAAAAATAAATATATATATAGATTTTCGCTTTATATTCTTTTATTCCATTCAATTTTCAATAATTTTTTGAGTGAGGATTTTATCCTACACCTTCCTTTTAAATTTTTTATGTTTCACAACAAGGTTTTATTATATGACTTTTTTTCTTTTTTTATTTTTTTAAAAAATAATCATTGAAATATATAGTTTTCGATATTATTTTAAAAACAATATATACATAGAGATTTTCACTTTATATTTACAAAACTTAGGTATTTGGGAAAATATTCTTTTATTTCATTCAATTTTCAATAATTTTTTGAGTGAGAATTTTATCCTACACAATCCTTTTAAATTTTTTATGTTTTTTTTGAATTTTTTAAAAAATAATCATTGAAATATATAGTTTTCGATATTTTTTAAGTTTTTTGTACTTTTAACTTTTTAAAAACTGTCAAAAAATCACCAAATTACCTCTCTAGATGAATAAAATTTACAAGTAAATAATTGTAATAGAAAGTACCATATCTAGTTTTTACATTCATAAAACTGTTTTATAGTAAATTTTCTGTAATACAAACTACTATAGCTTACGATATCAATGGTTACAAAGCGCTTTTCTTGAACAATGTCTTCTTTGATGTTCTTCTGACATATTATTAGACCCGGAGAGGAATTCTTGTATTCCGTATTCTTTGTGATCCAATAATTGACTAAAATACAAAAGTTATTGATTATATAAATAAATTTTACCGAATTTAAATTTTACTCTTAGCTACATTAGATAGTTTACATTATATATAACAAGAAAATAACTCACTGAGTTACATCATTCAGCTCATTATTTTTTTAGGGAAAGTTCTTTACTCTGTTTTCTTTTTACGATATAATGGACTAAAATAAAAAGTGATGTATTAGTATAGCATGATTAAAATTAATGTAAAATAATTATAAACTTTTGTTATTTTTTCAACTTCTATGTAAAAGAAATACACTGATTACACACGAAAAAGTCCTTTTTTTCATCTGGATTCGGAATGTATAAATATAAATATATATATATATAATTTTAAAAATGTTTTACAACAAACACTCATGAATAATCCATTTATGTGATAAAACGTGTTATTTACGTGAGAAATTAAGCATTTTTGTAAAATAATTATAACCTTTTGTGATTTTTTTTTCAACTTCTAGCTAAAAAGATACACTGATTACACAAAAAAAACCCTTTTTTTAATCCGAAGTATATATAATTTAAAAATGTTTTACAAAAAATGTTTATCAATTGATCATTTATGTGAAAAACTAAACATTTTTGTAAAATAAGTATAACCTTTTGTTATTTTTTAAACTTAAATGTAAAAAAAATACACTGATTACACAAAAAAGTCCTTTTTTTAATCCGAAATAAATATAATTTAAAAATGTTTTACAAAAAATGTTTATGAGTTGATCATTTATGTGAAAAACTAAACATTTTTGTAAAATAATTATAACCTTTTGTTATTTTTTCAACTTTTATGTAAAAAAAAATACACTGATTGCACAAAAAAGTCCTTTTTTTAATCCGAAATATATATAATTTAAAAATGTTTTACAAAAAAATGTTTATGAATTGATCATTTATGTGAAAGACTAAACATTTTTGCAAAATAATTATAACCTTTTGTTATTTTTTAAACTTTTATGTAAAAAAATACACTGATTACACAAAAAAGTCCTTTTTTTAATCCGAATTATATATAATTTAAAAATGTTTTACAAAAAATGTTTATGAGTTGATCATTTATGTGAAAAATTGAACATTTTTGTAAAATAATCATCACCTTTTGTTATTTTTTCCAACTTTTATGTAAAAAAATACACTGATGACACAACAAAATCCTTTTTTAATTCGAAATATATACATATATAACTTAAAAATGTTTTACAGAAATGTTCACAAATTTATCATTTTAAGTGGTTTTTTATTGTAAGAATACACAAAATTTTCACAAATCAACTTTTTTAAAATTATGGTAAAAATTAATAAAACTTACCTATAGTGATATGAATCCCTTGAGTTATAGATTAGCTTCTCGAGAGTTTGTTCTCCACAGTTTTCTTTTTCAGCATCATCGAAGTGGTTGAGAAAATCCTCAGATTTTGGATATCAGTCAGTTCCGAGGCTTGGACGAAGGCTTGATGAGCTGCGAGTACACTGATGTTGTAGAAAATTGAATTGTCTGCGTTTCGACTCAGACCCTTGAACAGAATCACTCCAAATCTCTCCGATGTCACAGCAGAAGCTATTTGATGAGGAATGCGCATATCTCCGATCAGTAATTCTTCATCTACAACACTTCTGTATTGAACTAGAAGAGTCTCTTCATTTCCATTCCATCGCCTGTCAGATTTTGTTATAACTTCAGGGTTTTGGAAACATATGACACTATCTGTTGGGAAATCCTGAAGATTAGCTACCTCGAAATAAGCATTGATTTGTCGCATACTTTTTTCTGGTAATACATCAAACGCATTCTTACACCTCAAAGTAGTTCCTGTTTCTGTAGCAGCACGAAAAATTGCTTTTCCAGTCTTTTCAACACCCATGTAGATCAAAACCAGTGGTCTTATTTGCGAAGCTTCATTGACAAGTAATCCTGCTGCTAATGGAATAGTGCTCTTCACTCTAACTACCTTTCCATCCTTTTTATAGTTGTAGATGATGACACAGTTCGTTTCATCATGGAGCTCAACGGTTAACACCTGCATAACTGTAGGTATTGGTAAATCTTCAACTTTGACTATGTTTTCAATGTTTCTTCTGGAAGCTGGAGATAGAGTACTTAACAGAGAGGCGCTTTTGATGATGAGAGTTGCCAGAGTATTCAGACTGGCGCTTTGAAAGGGAATCGTAGTGCGTTGAAGAAGTACATTGTCATCAATCACCTTCTTATCTTGTGAAGGTTTTGGTTCTTTATTCTTCAGTTGTTTTGTATTGACTTGTGTCGACATTCTAAAAGATAAAGTAAAAATCCATGTTATGATTGTTTGATTTCTTTTTCAAACCAATTTGAAGATATATATATATACATATATATTTACTCAATATCATACCGCTGTTAGTATCTAAATCGATAAAAATTAAATTTATACTCATTCAAGTTGACTTACCTCCAAACAGAAAAGTCCTTCTAGCAGTTGTAGTAGATGATGTTGTAGTAGATCTTGCTCCTTCAGTTGCTAATGTCGAAGTGACTGCTTTCTGTGTAAAAACAGTGCTTCTTATATAGCTAAAATCAAGCCATTTATCATAAAGTTAAATTAATGAAACATTGTTTTTACGGAAGAACACCAATGCTTTCGCGGGAATAAATAATTTATTTTCACGCGAATACAAACCATTGCTTTCGCGGGAATAAACTTTTTATTTTCACGCGAATGGAAACTGTTGCTTTCGCGGGAATAAAAAATTTATTTTCACGCGAATGGAAACGATTGCTTTCGCGGGAATGAATAATTTATTTTCACGCGAATACAAACCAATGCTTTCGCGGGAATAAACATTTTATTTTCACGCGAATACCAACCAATGCTTTCGCGGGAATAAACATTTTATTTTCATGCGTATACAAACCATTGCTTTCGCGGGAATAAACTTTTTATTTTTACGCGAATGGAAACTGTTGCTTTCGCGGGAATAAACATTTTATTTTCACGCGAATGGAAACTGTTGCTTTCGCGGGAATAAACAATTTATTTTCACGCGAATGGAAACGATTACTTTCGCGGGAATGAATAATTTATTTTCACGCGAATACAAACCAATGCTTTCGCGGGAATAAACATTTTATTTTCACGCGAATACCAACCAATGCTTTCGCGGGAATAAACATTTTATTTTCATGCGTATACAAACCGTTGCTTTCGCGGGAATAAATAATTTGTTTTCACGCGAATGGAAACTGTTGCTTTCGCAGGAATGAATAATTTATTTTCACGCGAATACAAACCAATGCTTTCGCGGGAATAAACATTTTATTTTCACGCGAATACCAACCAATGCTTTCGCGGGAATAAACATTTTATTTTCATGCGTATACAAACCATTGCTTTCGCGGGAATAAACTTTTTATTTTCACGCGAATGGAAACTGTTGCTTTCGCGGGAATGAATAATTTATTTTCACGCGAATACAAACCAATGCTTTCGCGGGAATAAATAATTTATTTTCACGCGAATGGAAACCGTTGCTTTCGCGGGAATAAAAAATTTATTTTCACGCGAATACAAACCAATGCTTTCGCGGGAATAAAACATTTATTTTCACACATTTACCTATATAAGAGACAACGGTTTCAGACAGAGAGCATCCAGTTCAACAACAGTGAGCAAAGGAGCAACATCTATCTACTACATCTTCCATTGCAACTACTAAGAGTTCTCTCTTCATAAAGGTAAAACTTAAATTCATTTATTTCCGCTAGCTAACACAACTATCTGAAGGCTTTATGACCTATCTATCTTTAAATTGATTATAAAGAATTGAACCAATTTTTTCTGTTTTTCAGAATGAATACTCAAGACGTAGGAAGTCAACCATTGTATCTAAAGTCGGAATCTCAGCCTGATGAAAAGGTAAGAATTAATAAAAAATACTATTTAACACCTGTTGAAAACCTTTAATTATTTTAGTTATCTAATTATCGCTTGTATTTTAGAACAATACAACAACAAATCCAATCTACTTAAAGGACTTCCTTCCAGAAATGTATCATAACTATGTGATAAATAATGATGTTGTTGAAGAAAAAGCTGTAGAACGTTTGACATTTCAAGTTATAATATTCTGTATAACTCAACACATGATGAGTATGGGGATGTGTTGTAAGAAACATGATATATCTACAGAACGTTTTGATGACATTATAAAAAACGGTTTCGAAATCGTTTTGTCAATGGTGGAAGTCGTTAATATTAATAATTTTTTAAAAGAAATTGAAAGAAGTGCTTGGAATCAAATAGTTTTCAAAAAATTATACAACATGACGTGGAACAAAAAAACTTTTTATAAATTCAGAAAGCATATTTATAATTATGTCCAAATAGATAAAGCTCTATCCTCTTCTGTAGGTATTTTAGAACTAATGTTAGAAGCGTTTCATACATATTTATGAAAAATTTTTAGTTGTTTTTTATTATTTTACAATATTTTGTTCAAACTATTATATTTTATTTCTTACCAATTGAGATGTTAAAAGCGGTATGATATTAAGTAAATACATATATATATATATATATTTGAATGCATCCTTTGTTGTCTGTCTCCACATCCCAATAGTTTAATAAGCACATTCTCAATCTACCATAACTCTATGATCTTAACTGCTTTTGGCATAAATACATATATATATATATAAGACACTCTAAGTAATAAATACACTCTTAGCCACTCATGCAAATATTACCCTTTTATTTTTAGCATGTTATGGATGCTCTTTCTGAAGAGCTCCTTAGCACAGATCCATATCCAACAGAAAATAAAATGAAAAACGGCAAAACAACTCCTAAGAGAAGGAAAACTGCTCCAAAAAAGCGAATAGTAAGGAAACGAAAACAAATAGTGAGAAAACAAACTACTTCCGTTGATAAGCAAACAATGGAGAGTGCAGCTATAACTCATTTAACAGTTGAATGTCTCAACGAAAGGAGAGCTAGGGAATTAGAAAAGTCTAAAGGTTCTCAAGTGATTGACTCACCAAAAGTTCCGATTTGCAAAACATTTGAAGATCTTCCTATCCCAAGCATTATGCGAGTGACTGGTGTGATACATCCATCAAGTAAGGAGAAGTGTAGATATTCTCAAGTACACTACCATGATCCTTCAGATATAAATGAACTCGAACCCAAAATACTCCTCTGTCCAGTTGAAATAGCTAAAAACTTCAACTGTGATAATTACCCCCCACCGTTTAACGTTGCATATTTGGGTAGAAAGGGAAAACCAAAAAATAAAAGCGTTCTTTGGTATGATGTCAGCCGTGTTACCAGACATCCTCTAAGCAAAAAGAAAGCTGAAGAGGAATCACTATATTTGAGTACATTGACTAAAGGTCAGCTCAAACGCTTCTTGAACATCAAGACCCTCAATAGTTTTCAACCCGGCGCTATTTTTCCTTACCAAGATGTTGTTGATAGATTCGTTCCTCATTGATTTAAAGGAGGGCAGTCGAATGTAATTTGTATCCGTTATAGCATTGAACAATGTGGAGAAACGCTGTTGAAGACGCTTGCCATACCAGACAAATATGCTTCAGAAGCTAACCGATATACTCCAGGTGTGATGATCTACAGAGGAAAAACAACCCACGGAAAATTTAAGACAGAATACGATCTTTCATTTTGCTCTCCATACAGTCTCAGTTGAATGTATTGGAAACAATATTGTGATCAAGCAAAGCACAACAAAACAATATTAGAAATTGATGATGATGATGAACTTGAAGATTTTCTACGTGGAGACTTTGATGATTTTGAGACAGGATATGTTGCTGAAAAAAAATGATGAGTGTTTTAGCGATGGATAGTCTCTAATTCAAAAAAACAAGTTGGACCATGTGACTTGGTGAGCTATTTCCCTTTTCTATATAATGTAAACTATCCAATGTAACTAAAGCTATAGTTCAAATTCATGTAATTATTTTAAGTTTTTGTTTAATCATTCTTTATTAATACATAACTTTTTATTTTAGTTCATTACGAATTCAAAAGCACATAAAACAGAAGTCTCCCTTCTTAAGATATAACATCACTACATCAAAGACATCATTGTAAAAAAAGACTATGTATTAATTGTTATTACTTAGTATTTACTGACTCTAGCTATATTATATGGAGAGATTTTCCCTATTTATTACACAATAAATGTTTATATTCACATATTGTTTCATTTTTAATCACTGTATTTATTCAATGTAGATATATCTCCTCTCTCTCAAGATATCATATGAGTCGGAATTACAGAAAATTATCAAACCTTAAATGCCTTACATTCAAAATCTAGATACCCTATGAGTTATAATTATGTATACAGTTATGTAAAAAATTATCATAACCTATCGAAACTTAAATGCCATACATTCAAAATCTATATGCCATATAAGTTCAAATCAAGTAAAAAAGTAATCAAAACTCAAATGCCACTTAAATGCCACTCAAATGCCACTCAAGTACCCCTCAAATGAAATACAATATAAACTCGGCGAATTCATCCAACATCGTAACCCATTGCATAACCTCCAAGATCTAATCCACAAAAAAACACTTGGTAGGGAGATCTGCTCATATATTACTACTAATGTAGTTATATCTCTTCGTTCTTCTCTCCTTTCTCTCAAAATATCATATGAGTTCGAGTTATGTAAAAAAATTATCAACACTTGAATGTCATGCATTCAAAATCTATATGCTATAAGTTCAAATTAAGTAAAAAAATAATCAAAACTCAAATGCCACTTAATTGCCACTCAAATGCCACTCAAATACCCCTCAAATAAAATACAATATAAACTCGGCGAATTCATCCAACGTCGTAACTCATTGCATAACCCCCAAGATTTAATCCACAAAAAAACACTTGGTAGGGAGATCTGCTCATATATTACTACTAACGCTGTATATTTGGGTAGAAAGGGAAAACCGAAAAATAGAAGTGTTCCTTGGTATTATATCAAACGTGTTAGCATACATCCTCTAAGCAATGACGATGCTAAAGAGGAATCACTATATTTGAGTACAATGACTAAAGGTCAGCTCAAATGCTTCTTGAACATCAAGACCCTCAATAGTTTCCAACATGGTGCGATTTTCCCTTACCGAGATGTCGTTGATAGATTCGTTCCTCATCGATTTAACGGAGAACACTCGACTGTAAGTTGTATCCGTTATACGATTGAAAAATGTGGAGAAACGCTGATGAAGACGCTTGTCATACCAGACAGATATGTTGGAGAAGCTAAACAACATATTCAAGGCGTGATGATCTACAGAGGAGAAAAAACTAGTGGAAAATTTAATACCCAACACGATCTCGTATTTCTCTCTTCGGGCAGACTCAGTATCATTGATTGGAGACAATATTGTGAACAAGCAAAGTACAACAAAGAGATATTAGAATTTGATTATGATGATAATCTTGAAGATTTTCTACTTGGAGATTTTGATGATTTTGAGACAGGATACGTTGCTGATAAAGAGGACGAGGCTCGAGATAGAACTTGGTGAGATTTTTTGTTTTCTGTTTAATAAATTTTAACCAATGTAAATAATACTTCAACTCAATTTAGATGCAGTTGCAGTTATTTATACTCCAAATAATTTTTTGTTTTAGCGATAGATAGCCTCTAATCCAAAAAAAAAACAATTTGGACAATGTGACTTGGTGAGTTATTCTTTCTTTTTTATATAATGTAAACTAGTCAATGTAATTATTACTTCAATTAAAATTAGATAAATGTATTTACATGCTAATTTTTTGTTTTAGATACACGAAAAGGGAACCAAACAGAGGAACTAGTTTCATTAAGAATTCAGTAAAAACCCATATATTGAAAAAAAATTATAATGAATCTATCCTCAGTAAAAACTCCTATAATATCATTGAATCAATTAGTAAACTCAGTCACTCAAATTCTTTATTATCAAAGTAGATATAATGTTTTCTATTGCAATTATTTCCCAAATACTGTAAATTTTAACCATCTAGAGGACTAACTTGATGATTTTTGATTGTTTTTAAAAAAAAAGAATGAAAACTGTAAATATAAATGATTATTTGAAAAAGGTTAAAAGAAAAGATATGTAATAAAACCCGGCTTTTGAAACATAAAAAATGCAAAACAGAAGTTGTGGGAAAAAACCCTCACTCAAAGAAATTAATGAAAATTGAATGGAATAAAAGACTATTTTACCAAATACCTCAATGTTCTTGTAAATATATACAAATAGATGAATATCTTGGTTTCCTCTATTTTTTATTTGAGTGCAATTATTTCCCAAATACTGTAAATTTTAACCATCTAGAGGACCAACTTGGTGATTTTTGATGGTCCTTTTTAAAAAAAATAATGAAAACTGTGTATATAAATGATTATTTTAGATATTTTATAGTATTCAATATACTCATTATGTAATAAATATATATTTATATAATCATAAAACGATTCATTTTTATTCAATGTAGATATAAATATACCCATAAATATGTATCTAATTATCCATATATACATGAATGTATAGAAAACTAAAACATTATTTACACTCAAGATGCAATTTACATATAAATATACCCATAAATATGTACATAGTTATGCATATATACATGAATGTATAGAAACTAAAAAAATTATTTACACTCAAGATGCCATAAGAGATAAAATTATATAAAAAAATATCAAAAATTAAATGCCATAAAATATTAACTTGGCTGCTCTAATCAACGCCGTAACCCATTGCATCCACTCCGGGCATTAATCCCACAAAAAAACACTTGGTAGAGAGATCTGCTCATATATTATTACTATCGGTTGTTAATGAAAATAATCGCAGGAACAAAATGCTGCAAAAACATAGGTATCTACCCCCTCTGGCTGTAGTGTAGATATTGCCACTTGTTGTTGCCTTACTCAATTATTAATTTAATTCATTAGCTTTTTCAGAACCACCAATCTGATATTGAAGAGTTTTTCAGAAAAGGAACCTGCTACTGCTAGTATATAGTTTTACTATTTAGTAAGTGATAATACTAATGATGCTGTACATACATACACTCATGTACTCTTATATTCATCTCAATACATGTTACATAGAAAAATTGTATCTAAATTGATAAACATAACCAATAGTGGTAATTTATATAAATAAATAAATTATTTATGTAGTATTATTTTGTTCATAGTAATATGGCAGTATTATATTGAAACCGAAGACATAAGTTGAGGATCATTTGGAAATTTTTGACTCTTTTTCAGATTTTTCAGGTCAATGACGATTTTTTCTGTTAGAACATTATGGGAGCCTTCGAGATGCGGCATCACGATGCGATTCCGCCTTCAAAATGTGACGTTGAACGGATTAATAGACTATTAGTTGGAAAATCCCCAAAAAATTGGGACCGGTCTTGAGCGGTCCTTAGCTGATGCCCTAGCTGAAAAAGAACCTCGCATCGGCAGGTTCGACAAAGTGTTGACGATTCCTGTTGGTAACGCTGCACAAACTGGAAACGCTACATTGCGGCAATTCAACCATCATGTCGGCTTGCAGCAAAGATTTGTTTTCTGGTGGGTGTCAATGATTATCCAGTTCTGTTGGGTGTATGCTTTGATAAGGAATGTTGTTGCTTATGCTCTGCATACAAGTATGAAGAATAACTTTTTTCCATTTAATCAGTCATAATAATGAGAGTTTCATGATAAGTAAGTTATGAGAGTTAGTTATAGAGATATTATTTATTATTATTAGATCATCATCATCACTTTTATTTAAAACAAAAATAGTTTAAAAAAAGATATCATTATTACTAAATAATAATTACTATAATAATAATAATAATAAACCCCAAACCCCAATATATTATTATTATTGTTATCGTTATCGCTATCGCTATCGCTATCGCTATCGCTATCGCTATCGCTATCGCTATCGCTATCGCTATCGCTATCGCTATCGCTATCGCTATCGCTATCGCTATCGCTATCGCTATCGCTATCGCTATCGCTATCGCTATCGCTATCGCTATCGCTATCGCTATCGCTATCGCTATCGCTATCGCTATCGCTATCGCTATCGCTATCGCTATCGCTATCGCTATCGCTATCGCTATCGCTATCGCTATCGCTATCGCTATCGTTATCGTTATCGTTATCGTTATCGTTATCGTTATCGTTATCGTTATCGTTATCATTATCATTATCATTATCATTATCATTATCATTATCATTATCATTATCATTATTATTATTATTATTATTATTATTATTATTATTATTATTATTATTATTATTATTATTATTATTTGTGGAGCGTACCGGAAAGGACATTGGAGAAGAGGGAGACAACTGACGAGCGCGGGTAGACAAGGTATCAAATAGCTAGCGAGAGGACGTGTTTTGGAGCTGCTCAAAGTCGACCACAGATAACTTATCAACTTGTACTAGCTCAGAGCATATGGTAAGCTTCTAAGCTTCACATGGTGTCAGAAGTAAATTGCTCATAGAAGAAAACAGTGGAAATAAAAGTCGATTGACTTTTCTCGTTTGAAAATTATAATAATAGTTATTATTTGACCTTGTTGTTCGTTGTTGTTGAAATTGATGTTGAATTTGACGGAATTGGACATAAATTTAAAAGAAAATAATAATAAAGAGGGTTGATAGTGGGACAGACGAAGCAGCTGCGTTATCACTGGGATTTGGTTGATTCCCAGATAGTGATTAATTGTGATTGCAGTTGATTGGACAGACCCAGATTGTTGTTGTTGTTAGAGATTATTATTAATTAATCAGGAGAGATGGAATCGGAAACAAAGACTGATAGGTTTGTCAAGCCTTTGAACTTCTCAGCCGGTAATTTAGCCTCTGCATGGAAGGTTTTTAAGAGTCAGTTTGAGATTTACCAGGTTGTAAAAAAAATTAAAGATTTAACCGCGGATGAGCAGATTGCACACATGCTTATGGCTATGGGTAGTGATGCAATCCCGGTGTACAATCAATTCACATTTGGATCATCATCAGATAGTAAAACTTTAAAGAACTGTATCAAAATGTTTGATGCTTATTTTGAACCTGTAAAAAATGTTATTTTTGAACGATCAATTTTTAATAAGATGGTTCAGGAGCCTGGGCAGTCAATACACCAATTTATAGTTCAATTGCAAGTACAAGCAGAGAACTGTGAATATAACACAATGAAAGATGACTTAGTAAGAGATCGCATTGTGGTGGGTGTTTCGGACACGGAGCTCAGGAAATACCTTATAGACGTGCCAGATTTAACACTCCGAACATGCATTCAGAAAGCGAAACAGTACGTGTCTAACCAAAAGCAGATGGCTTTAATGAGTCAGAGTAGTGCTGGGTTAAAAGGCAATGACTCCACTGGTAACCTCGATCTCATACAGGAAAAGTCAGAGGGAGGAGCGGCAAGTAAAAATGAGTCCAGGTTTGGAAGAGTTATTCCGACAAAGAACTTAGACAAACAGTGTGTTAGATGTGGTAAATGGAAACACTTCAAAGGAAGGTGTCCCGCAGAAAATTCCCAGTGCAACAAGTGCAAGTCTCTTGGCCACTGGGCCAAGATGTGCAAGGCAAAACGGCAAGTAGCTGAACTTGGGGACGAAGAATATGGTGACGGGATGGTCAGTCTCGGCCTGGGATCGAGGATGTTATGACTAGGCAAAAGAAAAAAAGAACACTACATAGACACTATAACTGAAACTGAAAAAGCATGGTATGTAAAAATAAAAATGAATGCTGTTCCTGTTGAATTCAAGGTGGATACAGGTGCAGCTGTCACGGCAATTCCAGCTACTCTGGGTGAGACTCTTGACCTGGAACTCAAGAAATCAGATAAAGAACTTACGGGAGCTGGTAACACTCAATTAGAAACAGTTGGGCTCGCAACTGTAGAGCTGCGGTACAGAACAATGGTGCACTATGAAGAGGTTTATGTAGTTAAAGGACTACTCCGGCCCCTACTAGGAAAGCCTACCATTAAGAGATTCAATCTGTTCACAGTTGTAGACGAAATTGTAAGCCAGGAATGGAAGAGGAGATTTCCATCTTTATTCACTGGGCTGGGAACTATGTGTTCAGAAGTAAAAATCAAACTAAAAGAGGGTATCAGTCCTTATGCTCAAGTGACACCAAGAAGGGTAGCTGCTGCAAGGCGACAGCCATTGCAAGAAGAGCTACTTAGAATGGAGAAACTTGGGGTCATTGAAAAAATTGACGAGCCGACAGAATGGTGTGCCCCCTGTATAGTTGTACCTAAAAAAAATGGTAAGATTAGGGTTTGTGTGGATTTTACACGACTGAATAAAGCAGTGAAAAGAGCGTATCATCCATTACCTGCCACGGATGAAACGATTGCAGCATTAGGACAGTCAAAAGTGTTTACCAAGTTGGATGCTAATAGCGGCTATTGGCAATTACGCCTTCATGAACAGTCTCAAAAGCTGACGGCATTTCTCACTCCATTTGGGCGATACGTATGTAAGAGGCTTCCATTTGGAATATCAAGTGCTCCCGAGATATTTCAGAGAGAGATGCAGAAGGCTTTGGAGGGCATTGAGGGCGTGGTGTGTCAAATGGATGATATTTTGGTTCATACTGAAGATGAACAGGGTCATGCCTGTAAGATCCATGAGGTTCTAAGAAGATTAAAACAGGCCGGAATTACATTAACTCATAGAAGTCCTATCACGCGCAATGAGCGTGATTTGTGTCATGTGACTAAAAGTCCATTTACGTCCAATGGACGTGATTTATTTTGTCCGGTTTTCGGAACTGATTGCAGAAGTTTGTGTAAACTGATATAATTGATTTTTATACCATCGCAGAGCAGAGCAGACAATTGCCTATTTTTTGGTCTTTGTTTGAAGACTCTACGACGTTCTAAACGGAAACAGTTACAAATATTCTCAGCCGATCACTTCCTGTTTTAAATTTCGGATTTTTTTTGATAATCATGGGCAAAATCTTTTTGGAAAGGAGCAAGCACATTGTTTTCTTCTTCTGATTTAGTTAGTTTATTAATATGTTAGCTTGTTTGCGCCCTCTGACACTGGAATTGAAGGTTAGTAAGCTAGTAATTAATTATTTAGATACGGCATTGATAATAAATAATTAATTTTAATATTTTTTTATTATTTTTGTAAAGTTGTTGACTGATGTTGTTGTTTACATCAAAATGTAGCTCTAAATGTTTCTAGTTCATTGGTGCACCAATGAGGGCTTTATTTTTGCCTGTAATAAAAATAATAATTATTTTCAGAAAAAAATTTTTCCGAAATTTTCGGTCATTTGTGCAACAAGTGTCCAAATGTTGTTGCAGTGTTCTAACACTTTTCTTGCATATTTTTGCTTCAAATTTGGGTAGTCTTATCACAATTTTGTCCTCTTTTCAGCTGTGCTATCAGTTTCTTGTCTAGTGTGTTATCTTCTTTGTAACTGGTTGATCTGTTGAGATCATTACTAAAAAATGGTCACTGCACTAAAAAAATAATAAAAATAGTTTAGACTGGTGGAATCAATATGTCATTAGTTCTCCTAAGAGAAAAGAGAGTGTCGATTCATATGAGCATAAATATGTTACCATATCATGTATAGATGAATTTTAATGAAAGTTTGAAAATTGAATTTTTTTGCAAAAAGCGGATGACTTATGAGGTAATTTTATGGTCGAAGCGGATGAAATTCAAAGAGTTAAACGACGAGAAATGTGAGTTTTTCAAGAGAAGAGTGACCTTTTTGGCCCATGTTATCGATGAAAATGGGATACACGCTGATCCGGAGAAGCTGGCTGCAATTAAAATTTTTCCAACTCCGAACAATAAGAAAGCGCTTAAACGTTTTCTTGTAATGATTAATTACTTGGGCAAGTTCACTTCTAGTTTGGCAGCAGATACAGTAAATCTGAGAGCTTTGTTGAAGGTCAAAGAGAATGAATGGGTTTGGAATTCTCAAATAGAAAGTGATTTTAATACTGTAAAGCTGAAACTGTCCTCGCCCCCTGTGTTAGCACCGTTCAACTTGGAGGCAGAGACATGGCTGTCAACAGATGCTTCCTCCTACGGGTTAGGGGCAGCTGTATTTCAGAGGACAAATGAGGGGATGAAGCCGATAGCACTGGCATCAAGAGCGATGTCAGATACGGAGCAGAGATATGCGCAAATTGAGAAAGAGGCACTGGCTATTTGCTGGGCAGCAGAAAAGTTTCACTATTATTTGGCTGGAAGAGAGTTCTGGGTAGAAACCGATCACAAGCTTCTAGTTTCAATAATGCCAGAAAAGGAGCTGTCCAAGTTTCCACTGAGGGTCCAGAGGTTTCGATTACGCATGATGCGGTTCTCGTATGAAGTCATATATACCCCTGGAAGTAAGTTGGTGGTTGCAGACACCTTGAGTAGAGCTCCAGTGGGAAGCAAGCAAGAATCAGACCCAGAACCTTTATTAGTTCAAGAAATGATTGAGGAGCTTCCAATATCATTGGCCAGAAGACGACTTCTTGTGACAGCTACACAGTGTGACCTTATTGGGGGTCAGTTGATATCATTTGTGCACAATGGCTGGCCAGACTATAAGGATCTACCTCAGTATTTGAGGGTGTTTCATTCTTTTAAAGAACATCTGACGGTTGTGGGGGGGATTGTGTATTATTACAATAGGATGTTCATCCCCATTGGTGAAAGAGAAAGGGTTCTGACAGAGATACACCAGGGCCATCTCGGTGAAAACCAGTGCGCTCGTCGAGCAAGGGAGGCAGTCTGGTGGCCAGGAATGTCGACTGACACTCGCGAAATGGTGAAGCGGTGTGGAGTTTGTGCCAGGTACCGCAGAGTTCCGCCAGAACCAATGATTTCTTCACCTCTCCCGGAACGACCTTGGTGGAGACTGTCTATGGATTTTTGCACCTTGGAAGATGGTGATGATTATCTAGTTGTCTCGGATTTTTACAGTCGGTTTATGATAGCCGAGAAGTGTGTTCCAGCAAATGCAGCTGTTCTGTGTCAGAGGGTAAACAAAATCCTTTGTTTGGTAGGAATCCCAAACACTATTGTTTCTGATAATGGCCCTCAATTTGTGTCAGAGCAGTTTGCCAGGTTGACAAAAAAATGGTATATAATCCATCGTACCAGTGCTCCAAGGAATCCCCAGTCGAATGGGCAAGCTGAGAGAGCGGTGCAGACCTTTAAGAAGTTGGCAGTGAAAAATCCGGACATTTGTGCTGCCGTTATGTGTTACAATGATAGTCCACTGCAGAATGGATACTCTCCAGCGCAATTGTTGAATGGGCGAGGGCTTAATTCAATGGGGTACATGGTTAATAACCCGCTTGATGTGAAGAAGCTCAGATCGTATGAGGCTGAGTATCGGGGTAAACAAGCTCACAACTATAATGTTAGGCACAGAGTAAATGAAAGAGAACCGATAATAGTGGGAACACCTGTAGTCCTGACTGATTCTGGGAAGAAACCTTGTACAGCAGTAGTAACTGCGGCTTCTGATCGAGAGTTAGCTCTGAAAACAAATTCAGGCGCCTTATTACGAAGGAACAGGAAGTGTGTGCAAGTAGGGAAGAATCCAGAAAAACATGGCTCTGCTCGAACGGACGCATCAGAGTCACCGCAACAGTTGCCAGTCTTTTTAAACCAAGGACAAGAAAAACCAACATCACCTCCACCTGTAACCAATAGCTCATGCATTGTGTCGGCATTGCCACTGAGTAAACAAAAAGCCAGGAGTGATGCGACCGCATCTCCAAAGGCAAACCAAACAGCCGGGTTGCCATCTAGGATGGGCTATAATGCAGACAGTTCTCGTGAAAACCCACCACCACCCACCACAACTGTGCGATCTCCCCAGACCACCTGGCAATCAAGATCAGGCAGGAATATCAAGCCCAGAGTTAAACTAAACTTATAGGTTTTAACGATTCATGTCTTTGTGTTCATGTTTCAGAAACTCAGGCCATGCGTTTGGCCTGGATTGGTCTGGTATTCTAATAATGTCTCATATTGAGACAATTAATGTTTCATCGTGTTACTAAATTTTCAATTTCTGTTTTAACATGTCTTGTTTGATGCTGTTTGTAGTTGTATTAACTGGTGATAGATAATTTGATTGTTTTTTATTTGTGCTGCTGATTTGTAACGGATTCTTTGTTGGTAGGAATTGCGGTATACCAGATGTGACGGCATCTGAGTCAGTTAAAGGCCCTCACAGATGTGACGGCATCTTTTGGACTGGTGAGCGTTACATTAAGATTATTGGTATAATCTTGGAGGAAAGGTGTGGAGCGTACCAGAAAGGACATTGGAGAAGGGGGAGACAACTGACGAGCGCGGGTAGACAAGGTATCAAATAGCTAGCGAGAGGACGTGTTTCGGAGCTGCTCAAAGTCGACCACAGATAACTTATCAACTTGTACTAGCTCAGAGCATATGGTAAGCTTCTAAGCTTCACATTATTATTATTATTGTTATTGTTATTGTTATTGTTATTGTTATTGTTTTTGTTTTTGTTTTTGCTGCTGCTGCTGCTGCTGCTGCTGCTGTTGCTGCTGTTGCTGCTGTTGCTGCTGTTGCTGCTGTTGCTGCTGTTGCTGCTGTTGCTGCTGTTGCTGCTGTTGCTGCTGTTGCTGCTGTTGCTGCTGTTGCTGCTGTTGCTGCTGTTGCTGCTGTTGCTGCTGTTGCTGCTGTTGCTGCTGTTGCTGCTGTTGCTGCTGTTGCTGCTGTTGCTGCTGTTGCTGCTGTTGCTGCTGTTGCTGCTGTTGCTGCTGTTGCTGCTGTTGCTGCTGTTGCTGCTGTTGCTGCTGTTGCTGCTGTTTCTGCTGTTTCTGCTGTTGCTGCTGTTGCTGCTGTTGCTGCTGTTGCTGCTGTTGCTGCTGTTGCTGCTGTTGCTGCTGTTGCTGCTGTTGCTGCTGTTGCTGCTGTTGCTGCTGTTGCTGCTGTTGCTGCTGTTGCTGCTGCTGCTGCTGCTGCTGCTGTTGCTGTTGCTGTTGCTGTTGCTGTTGCTGTTACTTTTACTGTTATTGTTATTATAGTAATTATTATTTAGTAGTAATAATAATAATATTATTATTATGTATGTAGGAATGCATTTATTATTATTATTATTATCATCATTACTTACTGTCTGTAATATTGTTTATTTATATTGTTGTTATTATAGTTATCATGCACACATCGAACATCACCATCATCATAATCATTGATGATCATTCATTGACACAACACTGACTGTGTGTGACTATTTTTTTTTTAATAATCAATAACAATAATAGTGCTTATTATTACTTACTTTATTATTATTACTGTGACGGACCGGCGCCATCTTACATTGCACAACACACTAAGTTACAATTCTACGTACAGTCTAAGCCGACTACATTATACAGTTCTATGTTTGCATTCTAAAGACAATAACTCTATGTACATTTATATATTCTTGCCTTACCATTCAATCGTATGTTTACCATGTGCTAATCACTCATGCATTTATCCTAGCTACACCCACTGTTTGCCATTAGCCCATTCTAGCCAATCACTCATGCAATTATTCCAGTCACACCTACTGTATTTGTATTGGCACACTCTAGCCAATTGGCTGTGCTAGGTGTGGCTTCCTTTGTCTGTCAATTTTGTATTACATAACTGTCCTCATAAATACTGATGTCATGGTTAATAAAGTCAGAGTCAGCTTGCACACTCTCAGAAGTTTCTTTGTTCTCTAACAATAACTTCACTGCGCTAAGTACATGCACGTACAACATTACTCGAGTAGTAATTAATAAGCAGATCAGCCTGAACCTCTGCTGGCCGAACCTAGCCTTGTCTAGTTTGCCTTCAATGTTCGACCTCTGCCTTGCACTAAACAAGTCAACCGAACTTCTGCTGGCCGAACGTAGTTTTGACTAGGTCGCCCTTCAAAGTTTGGCCCCTGACTTGCACTGAGATAGCTAACGCAACCGACAGTTAGATAGTAGACTAGGATGGTAATGCACCACTCCCAAGGATACTAGTCGACCTGTGGGCGGGTTGTATTGCTGAAGCGATAGACACAAGTTGCCATCACAGTTCGGGAGGTTGTGCAGGTAGGCCGAGCTACCAACTCACACCCCCACAGTGAAATCCTGCACATTACTATTGAATCTATTATTAGCAGTAGTGTTAGTAGTGTCTATGATCATGATTATTATGATTGATGTGTGCATATAATAATAACAATAAAAAAATAGTAATATTAATAATTAATTAATAATATAATTATTCTGATCATAATCATATATTAATTAAATTTATTATAAAGATAACGATGAAAAAAGTTACAGAAATAATTATTAGTAACAAGATTTTTACTGGTACTCCCATCATCATTCATCATAATATGAAATGAGATTCTCAATTTTGCTCATTTGATTTAAATGATAGCATTTGTTTGGAGTTCACAAACTATAATTATTTACATGGTTAAACATAGTAATAATATATAATTAGTCTGTTCGTATTGAAAATAATAGGATAGCAGTAGTAGTAATAATAATTGTAAACTACTATACTAGTCATTGTTGTTTAGTTAGTGTTAATAGTAGTGTAATAATATTATAATTATTAACAATAGTAATTTTATTATCATTTAAAACTGGTATTATATTGCTCTTTCCTATATGATTAACCCGATCAGTTTGGTTGTAGCAGTATTTAATAGTAGAAGTGATTGATTGTAATAACGGTGGTAGTAGTGGTAGTCGTGGTAGCATCAGTAGAACAAAGTTATGTAAAATACTGAACACTGAACAGAGAACTTTTAATAATATGAAAAACAGCAAGTGGTTTTTATTATTCAACTATCATTATTATTGCAATCGATCAAGAAAAATTGGTTTGTAAATAGCTCATACTATTTATAAAGCTTTCACACTGTTTGTACTTGCCATTTAAATTATTTCAAATGAATTTACATTAATTGAAAAACAGCTACACGGTTTGTAAAAAGAAATACGGCTATTAGACAAAAAATACTTTTTTTGTATGAATTTCAACAAATAATAACGCTGACATTCGTTTATTTGAAGTTAGGAGCATATTTTGAGTCATGTAGAAATCTGCATTGCAAACTGTATAAATTGTTTTACAACTGTTCACATGCTTCTCCAAGCGAAAGTGTCTGGCTTAATGAGCCACCATAGTAAAATATAAGAATCATTACCATGACTTACTAGCTCCACAGTGAAGTGCGTAATAGAAATGGGAGTGAGTAGCAGTAGTATTACAGCAATAGTATAATAGTATGCTTTGGTGCAGATTCCTCTGATGAGACGCAAATGTCTCTACCTTGGCATGTCAGGTATGGTTCCATGCTCTTTTTTACTTGTTCAGAGTTTATTATGTAAATCCCTTTTTTGTTAGAAAGCTGTTTTGCAGATAGGCTTGTAAACAACGTTTTGAATTATTGTTCATGATGTAACAAAGTATCTACTCTCGCTTACTCAAAGCTAGTTGCTCGCTGCTGGATTATCTATTCCTTGCAATGGATCATTTCTTTCTATCAAGCCCTTATATGTTATGAATGTTGGAAGTGTCTCTGAAAGTATATCTGATACTATTGCATTACCATTCCACGATTACTATATATCTGCTACTGACTATGAAGCACTTTGTTTCTCATTTTTTATCAATCTCACCTTGCTCAGAGATAGCAGATGGAAACCACCACTCACCAGCCAGTCCATGTGTATATGTAGATTTAATTACCATTTGTTTCAGTTATCTAAACACTCAAGATCCTCAACAGTCAAAGGAAGTTGTGATCACTCAGCTTCAGGACTCAAGGTAAACATCCTAAAGGTTCAGCCACACTAGCGTGTTTTTCCAATAAACCGTCAAATAAATTTAATGTGTGCATGCATGTGCTGGCAATCGTTCATTGTTTAACTTGTTTCATCAACTTGTTGACTGTCAACAATAACTAATGGCAATCGTTAAAAAATCTCTGCTCTGGGCCATAAGTTGAACAACGAGTTCAGTGTTGATAGTTCTGTTTTTGGAATCGAAACAAAGTACTCGCACGAAACTGCTAATGCCCATTCATTGGTAGCTGGTTATTTATGTTCACGCTAGTGTGGCAGGCTCAATGTTTGACGAGGAACCATAGTGAATAACGGTTTGTTTGCAAACACGCTAGTGTGGCCGAGCCTTAAAGGTATCATAATTTCCTACGATGGTCTTGTTAAGTTCCTAATATCTTGCACACAAAATCCTCTCCTATGCTTGCCATAATCTGTGCACCTGTTTATTGTCGTATGGCTGTCGTGCTGTAGTATGTTTCATGAAGTCCATCCAACAAGTAGTATTATTTTTAGATTATTTGCTATAGACATTTTGATCACAGTGGTTTTTGATTACATTGAAGCATAGCTGATGTTGTTGGTGTGCGTTCACTTATCATTCATGTATATTTTACTTTGTAGGCAGAGCGATGACCACCAGTACCAGTCACCAACTGCACCTGTCAAGCGGAAATTGCAAATGCCCAATGAGGAAAGTCCTATCAACTGGACAGAGGAAAAAATTGTCCTCCTTATCGACACTCATTTCTGCAAGAAACAAGAACTCTCGGCTAAGACATACAGCAAACAGAAGGCTGATATGTGGGCCTACATTGTGGAGGCATTGGGCAAGAATTCTCTATTTGCTGGTGGCGTACTCCTTAAGCAGCCCGTGCGCATGAAGTTTAATATGCTAATGTTGAAGTACAGAGCCTACCGAGACGCATTGAACGTAAGTGCAAAATGCAGCACTTCATTTCCTTTCACGTCATGGCCTTGCATCAACGATTGTTGTTTGTACGATGACAATTTGTTTATTTCTTGTTACTGTATCTGAATCGAAAGTATTGATTGATGGTATAAATACAGAAAAGACAACTCCAATTTTTTTAGGAAGTGCTTTTAGTCTATCACATTCGCGCAAATTTTTTGCGAAGCCACATCATGAAGAGATCATAAATTTTTGTCATTGACCCAAGAAAAATTATTTTCTTTGTCACGAATGTGACTCCGCACTGTCTTGGCCAAAAGCGCCTATTATTGTTCATTAAAAATACTAATAGAAAGTTTGTTCTCCTATTTCAGTGCAACTCTAACGAAGTGGGACATTGAAAGAATCAGTTTTTATTCTCTCAAGACATGCTTGAGGCAACTGTTGTTCTACTGCTATTTTATGGTTGCAAAGCGTGTTGTCATTGTTTTTTCAGATCAGTGGTGCAGCTCGACCGCCTATCCCTAAGCCACTAAGTAAGGAGATAGTCGAACTACTAGACGTGTATTTTGCTAATTCTGATGCAGTCAACCCAAAGAGCACTATGGAAGTAGGGGTGGCCAGTTGCAGCATGCCAGTCACCGAGCCCGACAAAAAGAAAAAGAGAAGTAAAGAGCCAAATAGTATGGATACGGAGTTGCTCACTCATATGGCTGAGCGAAAGGAACAAATTAATAGACTAATTGAAGTAGAGGAGCGCGAGGCAACCGTTTTTAAAAGACTTGTGGAGCTCATGGCAAAAAAATGATTGTTATGTTTGTAGTTTTGTCTAAACTATTTATCCAATAAATACATGCACCGGTATCACAGAAAAGGTGGTTTGCATAAAATTGCAACTTTGTTTGTAACAAATTACTGATAGATGACAACATAGGTAGTATACTCTTAATTATTGTACTTGTAATATACATACACACATATACTCGCGTACAAAAAATATAGACATTGCTGTAAACAGTAGTGTAAAAGCAGTCATTCACAATCGGTTGTTGTCATGCGTTGGTGAATTTTGTGCACAAGCTATTCACTGGCTAGCCGGAAGAGATGATCCTTGATCAGGTCATGTTTCAACAATCCTTGTCTGTTGTCGGGCTCTTGTATTGCGTATACTGGTTCTGCATCATGAAATTCATAGTCTATAAATTCTTTTTTCATGAGACAAATGTTATGTAGGACACAGCAGGCTGTTATTAGATTTGGAAGTTTATCCACAGAAATGTTAGCACAATTAAGTTTGCGCCATCTACATTTTAATAGAGCAAAGCTTCTTTCAATTATAATTCTGTTTTTACTTTGAATTTGGTTATACTGTTCTTTGTCACGGGGCAAATTGCGGCCCTTGTATGGTGTCAAGAGGGACCTGTTCAATGGATAGGCAGCATCACCAACAATATGGTACGCTTCCGGGAGGGATGGTAATGTAATATTACACAACTGCGACCTTCGAAAGACTCTGGCGTCATGCACTCTTCCAGACCACCCTGAATAGACACTGGTGAATAGCATTTTATCATCACAAGTAGCTTGTAGTATTACAGACGATGTCTTCTTCCTGTTGATGTAATCTTCATGTGGAATGTAGCCTAATGGAATATAACTGCCATCAATGGAGCCAACGATGCCAGGAAATCCAGTTTTGGCTTCAAATTCGGAGGCTATGCGTCTGTACTCCTCTTCAGTTGCTGGAAATCTAACAATAAAAAGGATTCAAGTTAACATTACTTGGAAACTGACAAATCAAGCAAATGCCAGCTACCAACTTTAGTGTAAAAAACCACAAAAATTTATTTCTATATAAAAATCTGTAGTAAATATGTATTGCAATTAAGACTGTGAGTTAATCAAGTTACTTTTACGATTAACGCGAAATACTTAATAAATTAATCGCCATTAGTAGTGACGTTTCTGTTTACATTTTTTTAAAACTTCGCAATTGCAATTTTTTTAACTAAACGGAATTTTTTATTATTATAATTTGTAATCTTTTAAGTTTATCATTTCTATCACTGAGTATGAATTCCAATCCATCATGATGCAATCCCATGATTATAATTTTCAATCACAGTTGAAGAAACTAAAGTATATATTTGATAGTTGGAGCTTGGTATAGGTATCACAGGAGACTAGTTTTGCGATTAATGAACATCAATAGCTAGGAAAGTAAATTAATCTTGGCTAAATTTCCTAACCATGTCACAGTCTTAATTCCAATGGAACACGATTATGTCAACTTACTTAATTATAGTGGGTGCTACAGCTACTAGAGCTTTCATCACCTCCTGGACATGTGAATGGGCTGTGGAGTCAGCTATCCCATGTCTGTGTGCAACTTCTCTAAAGCTTTCTGTTGTTGAAAAATAGGTTAAGGCTGTAAGTAATTTGAGTTGTCGATCAAATGCCAAGGGGCTGTCAGACAGATGTGGACCTATGCACCGCAACATTTCTTGAAAAGTATCTGCAACAAATGATATTGCACTAGTAGATGATGAATACTAAATGATAGTATATTAAATATACTATCATGGTGCTGGTAGACTGAAATGTCATTACAGTGAGACATTTAGATAACACTTGCAGCAATGAAAAATTATCCGGGTTTGAGACGTGCCTCTGACCATCAAATTATTTGGAGCATTAACGTCTGTGACATGGTTTCCCTCGATTAGCTTTTACATTACCATGTAAATAGCATAAAAAAACAATAACTAACCTGGTGTGCATCTTAAATGACGCTTAAATTCTAAGGGATGCGTAGCTAGGTACATGTATGTAGGCAATGAATTCTTCATCTTCTCATGCGTGTGCCGAGTGGATGCATAATTATTTCTGTGTAATTCATTAGACATGTCTAATTCGTCTCCACATAGATGTACCTATTAATGTAAGAACATATTTCATGATAGAAAAGCTGTGACAGTCTATTATGCCAATTAAATGTTGCATGAGGAAAACGTATGTGGAAAATGTATGAAATTTGCGGAATAATACGTGGAGAGGGAAATGCTGTTGTGGGAATGCAGTTTGCTTGCTGTCCATTCACGTCATTCACACATTAATACTATATTAAGATAATACTACTGTTACTACTATAAGTTGCCGCTTCAGTAATATTGCAGTTAATTGACTTGCTATTAATTTAGAAGAAGAACAAACATATGCAAGTTGGTGGTTGCTTTTTGTATTTTATTACTGCATACATACATCTGAAACAGCTGTTATTATCATTTTGATGACCGACTCTACATTAGCTAACAGCATTGCTAGCAGTGTGACAAGCGGTGTGTCGCTAGTAATAGTAGCACTACCACTACTATTATCATTATTATACTATTCGAATAATAGTCACAGTGCTTCAACTTTTGGCAGTTTTCTTGCAGTGAGTGAGCTATCACTGTTATTATTAGTAGATAGTGTAGTGGTAATAAAAGTAGTAACAGCAACATTAACAGTATTAATAACTACGTTTGCCTATAAAATAAATAAATTTAATATTAATAAAAAATCATTATAAAATTATTATATTATTATTATTAATAATAATAATTAACATAAAAATAATAAGAACTATATGGATGGAATATTATTATTATTAGCAAACCACAACAAAATTATTAAATTAATGTAATGATAACAATAATAAAATTATAACATAACAATTTTATTTATTAATATTATTAATTATTCATTCAATTATTAATAAATAATTATAATAATAATAATAAAATAATAAAATGTCAATTATTATTGAGCTTTTCTTGCCGGGGCCAAGTCATTGTCTTTGGGTATGTATGAGATTGATTGAATTAAATAGTTAAAGGCCAAACGACACTCACTATTATCTCCATAGAATGATCAGCATTGCAGGCTGCTGCTTGCAACAGTCTTTCCATTTTTCTCGTAACCAGGAGAGAAAGCAACGAACATGAAAAAAATCTTACTCACTTACAGGCACTTGTGAAATGTTTGAGTTTGACTTGAGAAAACTAGCATAGTGATAGCTAGGCCCGCTAAGGCTATGATATTGAAAATCTCTGCGGAAAAACCTTTAGAGTGTGGCATCACATCGCACCATTCGGGCAAGTAGGATTCCATTCCAGTGACATCGCATTGTGGTGCCGCATCTCGAAGGCACCCTATGTAAAACCAAACTATTTTCTCACACGCTCATAAACTTGTCTCATAATTGCATGAACTTAATTGGTAATAACATGACACAGTGTTCTATTTGAATCTTATTTTACTGCATACATGTTGTTAATGTGCTGGGCAAAAAATATTTTAATTTTTTATTATTTTGATTTTTTACTGGTAAATCTATATCGAGTATAAATCATTCAGCTTGTATCCACTATCCAAAATAAACAAAAATTAAAAAAAAAATGACTCACAAAACAAAAGATGTTTTAATATTTCAATCCGCATCAATTGTAGATGCGAAAGAAGTCTGTCAAAGAGCCACTCAACATATTTTGGGTGTGGTCTATCAGCTTGATAGCTATCATAAAAAATAGATATAAATGTGAATGATATTAACTTTTCCTTCTTCATAGCTTTCAATTAATACAGATAGCATGCACATGGCTTTGAGCGGATCGCAAGGCGCATTGGTGAAAGCAGACATGCAAATAGAGCTTAACGCCAATTACGCTAATTGATTTCCATGTCCGTTCTGGGATAAACGCTGGGATGAGTTTTTAAGGGTTAAAACGATTGGCATGGAATGGACGATGCAGTATTGCTGTGAAAAAGTGGCTTAAACGCGGTAAAAGAACACCCGGAATGTTCAAAGAGTAATCCACAGGAGATGATTGAACATTTTTCAAGTTCAATTTTTTATACGAGCGTTGTTGACAGAACTATGCTCTTTTACCAGAGTTTGTTGTGTTTGTTGTAATCGAGAACAAATTTTTTTAAGTCTCTGCTGTGGTATCATTCTTTAAGAGTTTTAGTAATAGCAGAGTTTCAGATCAAAAACTATTTAGCTGTTATGACCAGGTTTTGCTGATGATTCGAACATTGTTTGCAAAATTCTGTAATGCGGCTACAACTTTTTATTGCGCCAAGTTTTGCAAAAATACAGTCTTTCTTAAGAAATAGGTTTAGGATTGTTTTTCATTGCGTTGACATCAATTTTTTCACTTCTATGAGTAATGCCCTGGTCAAATGAGGACTATAACGAAACTATAACAACACTCTATTAGGTGTTCAAGGTCAGGGTGGTCACCACAGCGAATAAAGTTTCGTTAGGCAGGTCACACAACAACTAAAATTGATTCGTTACACCTAGCAATCACTAGTAGTAGTAATATATGAGCAGATCTCCCTACCAAGTGTTTTTTTGTGGATTAGATCTTGGGGGTTATGCAATGGGTTACGGCGTTGAATGAATTCGCCGAGTTTATATTGTATTTCATTTGAGGGGCATTTGAGTGGCATTTGAGTGGCATTTAAGTGGCATTTGAGTTTTGATTATTTTTTTACTTAATTTGAACTCATATGGCAGCTAGATTTTGAATGTATGGCATTTAAGTTTTGATAATTTTTTTACATAATTCGAACTCATATGGCATCTTGAGAGAGAGGAGGGAGAAGAGAGAGGAGAGAGGAGAGAGAGGAGAGAGGGGTTTTAGCTACATTGAATAAATATATTGATCAAAAATGAAACATTATATGATTATATTTATTGAGTACATAATAAGTAGGGAAAATTTCCTATATAATATAGCTAGAGTCAGTAAATACTAAGTAATACAAAGCACTACAACTTGTAATGACAATCAATGCATACATACAAACATATGCTATCTTGAGAGAAAGAAAGAGAGAGAGGAGAGAGGCAGAGAGAGGAGAGAGGGAGAGAGAGAGGAGAGAGAGATTTTTTAGTTTTCTATACATTCATGTATATATGGTTAATTATGTACATATTTATGGGTATATTTATATCTACATAGAGAGAAGAGAGAAGAGATATATCTACATTGAATAAATATATTGATCAAAAATGAATCATTATATGATTATATACATTTATTACATAATAAGTAGGGAAAATCTTCCTTTATAATATAGCTAGAGTCAGTAAATACTAAGTAATACAAAGCACTACAACTTGTAATGACAGTCAATGCATTCATACATACATACATATGGTATCTTGAGAGAGAAAAAGAGAGAGATGAGAGAGAGAGATCTTTTATTTTTCAATACATTCATGTATATATGGTCAATTATGTACATATTTATGGGTATATTTATATCTACATAGAGAGAGAGGAGAGAGGAGATATATCTAAATTAAATAAATGCATTGATTAAAAATGAATCATTATATGATTATATAAATTTATTACATAATAAGTAGGGAAAATCTTCCTATATAATATAGCTAGAGTCAGTAAATACTAAGTAATACAAAGCACTACAACTTGTAAGTAATAACAGTTAATGCATAGTTTGTTCCTTTACAATGATGTCTTTGATGTACTGATGTTATATCTTAGGAAGGAAGACTTCTGTTCTATGTGCTTTTAATTTCGTAATGAACTAAAATAAAAAATTATGTATTAGTATAGAATGATTAAGCAAAAATGTAAAATAATTACATGAATTGAATTTTAGTTCGAGTTACATTCGATAGTTTACATTATATAGAAAAGGAAAATAACTCACCAAGTTACATTGTTCAGCTTGTTCTTTCTTGAGCATTATTTTCACCAAGTGCTTTTGATTCTCTTTCATCTATCTAAAACAAAACAAAAAAATACTTGCTTTATAAATATGTTGTAAAAAATACACTAATTATACCAAAAAAGTACTTTTTTTTACCTGGAAAAATGTATATATTCAACATTTTGTTGTAAAAAATACATTATTTACACCAAAAAAAGTCCTTTTTTTCACCTGGAAAAATGTATGAGAGAGGAGAGAGGATATCATTAGTCCTCTAGATGATTAACTTCATTTATTCACTTGAGACTACATATCATCAGCATTCGAGATCGAGTCTACATATAAAAATAGCTGTATTTGTATATATCTAGAGAGAGTTTAGAGGAGAGAGGTTACAGGAGAGAGAGAGGAGACTTGAGCATAAATATTTCTTTTAGTTATATATATTTACACTTATTATGTTTACCATACATGTAATCAGCGTTAATTTTTGATTTTGTTTAAAGATTGTTATTATTTCTGGTAAAAAACTACATTAGTTAAGTTTTAAAATCATATGAATGAAAATTTGTGTCAATTAGCATCTACTGCATTATATATTTACAATAATACTTTGTAATTATTAGTGAAAGAAATAATGAAATACCGGCGAGTAATTAAGTAATTCAGTAAGGAAATTGATTGGAATCGTAGTAATATTTTTTAAATACAACATTGCTTTGCAACGACTATTAATGAAAGCAATTATGAAAAGTTGATGAGTAACTAAGTAATCTAGTAAGGAAAACTGATTGAAATCACGGTAATATTTGTTAATAGATACTTGCGACATGTTTTATCAACGAAAAATCAAGCAATTTTCAAATGTTTACGAGTAACTAAGCGATTCAGTAGGAAAAACTAACAGAAATCACGCGATATCCGTTTTTGAAATAGTTACAATAAACAAAATTGGGACATTGCTGTTATCAACAAAAAAATCAAGCGAGTATCAAATGTTTACCGGGTAACTAAGTGATTCAGTTGGCAAAAACCGATTGAGATCATGTGACATCCGTTACAAATATTTACGTTAAGTTAGCAGCGGAAAAATAAATATTTCTTATAATATCCTCTATAGCAAGTTACGATAATTTTGTACTCGCTCTAAAGGTTTTCAGTCCATTTTTGGTCAGACCAAAATTTATGCGAGACGTTTTAGGCATTATTTCAGTCGGCGTAATGTTACCAGTTCATTTTCACAAGTTTTTAATATTTATTTTAAAAATAAATAATTAGAGCTTTCTACTAGTGTTAAATGATTATTGATTATTTTTTACCTTATCACCACTTAGAGCCAGATGATTTAATTAACTAAAGACAAATAATTAGTTTAACATTTCTTACCTTGATGCTCTCCTAGTAGCTGTAGTAGATGATGCTTCTCCGCTTGCTGTTGAAGAACTGGATGCTTTCTATGTGAAAACAGTGGCTCTTAAATAGCTAAAGTTGCACTGATTAAACCCTATGAATAAGCATTTTTTCCAATGCTTTCGCGGGAATAAAAACTGTTTATTCCCGCGAAAGCAACGGTTTCCATTCGCGTGAAAATAAATTATTTATTCCCGCGAAAGCATTGGTTTGTATTCGCGTGAAAATAAATTATTTATTCCCGCGAAAGCAACAGTTTCTATTCGCGTGAAAATAAATTATTTATTCCCGCGAAAGCAACAGTTTCTATTCGCGTGAAAATAAATTATTTATTCCCGCGAAAGCAACAGTTTCTATTCGCGTGAAAATAAATTATTTATTCCCGCGAAAGCAACAGTTTCTATTCGCCTGAAAATAAATTATTTATTCCCGCGAAAGCAACAGTTTCTATTCGCCTGAAAATAAATTATTTATTCCCGCGAAAGCAACAGTTTCTATTCGCCTGAAAATAAATTATTTATTCCCGCGAAAGCAACAGTTACTATTTGGCTGAAAATAAATTATTTATTCCCGCAAAAGCAACAGTTTCTATTCACCTGAAAATAAATTATTTATTCCCGCGAAAGCAACAGTTTCTATTCGCCTGAAAATAAATTATTTATTCCCGCGAAAGCAACAGTTTCTATTCGCCTGAAAATAAATTATTTATTCCCGCGAAAGCAACAGTTTCTATTCGCCTGAAAATAAATTATTTATTCCCGCGAAAGCAACAGTTTCTATTCGCCTGAAAATAAATTATTTATTCCCGCAAAAGCAACAGTTTCTATTCGCCTGAAAATAAATTATTTATTCCCGCGAAAGCAACAGTTTCTATTCACCTGAAAATAAATTATTTATTCCCGCGAAAGCAACAGTTTCTATTCGCCTGAAAATAAATTATTTATTCCCGCGAAAGCAACAGTTTCTATTCGCGTGAAAATAAATTATTTATTCCCGCGAAAGCAACAGTTTCTATTCGCCTGAAAATAAATTATTTATTCCCGCGAAAGCAACAGTTTCTATTCGCCTGAAAATAAATTATTTATTCCCGCGAAAGCAACAGTTTCTATTCGCCTGAAAATAAATTATTTATTCCCGCGAAAGCAACAGTTTCTATTCACCTGAAAATAAATTATTTATTCCCGCGAAAGCAACAGTTTCTATTCGCCTGAAAATAAATTATTTATTCCCGCGAAAGCAACAGTTTCTATTCGCGTGAAAATAAATTATTTATTCCCGCGAAAGCAACAGTTTCTATTCGCCTGAAAATAAATTATTTATTCCCGCGAAAGCAACAGTTTCTATTCGCCCGAAAATAAATTATTTATTCCCGCGAAAGCAACAGTTTCTATTCGCCTGAAAAAAAATTATTTATTCCCGCGAAAGCGTTGGAAAAAATGCTGATTCATAGGGTTTTATCAGTGCAACTTTAGCTATTTAAGAGCCACTGTTTTCACACAGAAAGCATCCAGTTCTTCAACAGCAAGCGGAGAAGCATCATCTACTACAGCTACTAGGAGACCATCAAGGTAAGAAATGCTAAAATAATTATTTGTCTTTAGTTAATTAAATCATCTGGCTCCAAGTGGTGATAAGGTAAAAAATAATCAATATCAATAATTATTTAACACTAGTAGAAAGCTCTAATTATTTATTTTTAAATTTTATGCTAATAACATCTAAGCTATTTCTTTGTAAGATCACAGACCTTGACATTACCAAAATTGTGTGTTTGGCCGAGCACTAGTAAAGTAACCGACTCTAATTATTTATTATTAACAAAATAATTATTTAATGCTAGTTGAATCTAGATATAAATTTATCTCTACTAGATAGTTTCATACTCACACAAACTTTTTCTTCGCTACTTTATGTAGATAAAGCCGATGAAAATAAATGAATCAATTGTAACAATCAATTTTTTGTATTTTGTAGACACAATGCCTACTTTGGACTCTTGTTTGAGACAAAACGCAGTAGCAGCAAAGACTATAAAACATCTGGTCAAGATCTACCAACACCAATGATAGATGTAACACAACATGACTTTTTCTCCTACTTATATGATACCAAACCAATGAAGAGTCAAACTACATGAATTTTGAAGACAGCACACTTCTTCAACACAGCAAGAATTCCTTTTAAGACCTACCACCTACTTAGATGATGCCAAACCAATGAAGACTCAGACTACATGGATTTTAAAGACAGCACACTTCTCCAACACAGCAAGAATTCCTTTCAAGATCTACCTCCTACTTCGATGATACCAAACGAATGAAGACTCAAACCACATGGATTTTGAAGACGACACACTTCTCCGACACACCAAGAATCCGTTTAAAGATGTTACACAACATGACTTTCTCTCCTACTTAGATGATGCCAAACCAATGAAGACTCAAACTACATGAATTTTGAAGACAGCACACTTCTCCAACATAGCAAGAATTCATTTCAAGATCTACCACCTACTTAGATGATACCAAACCAATGAAGATAGCATACTTCTCCCACACAGCAAGAATTCCTTTCAAGATCTACCACCTACTTAGATGATACCAAATCAATGAAGACTCAAACTACATGGATTTTGAAGACAGCACACTTCTCCAACACAGCAAGAATTCCTTTCAAGATCTACCACCTACTTAGATGATACCAAACCAATGAAGACTCAAACTACATGGATTTTGAATACAGCGCACTTCTCCAACACAGCAAGAATTCCTTTCAAGATCTACCGCCTACTTAGATGTAGATGATACCAAACCAATGAAGACTCAAACTACATGGATTTTGAAGACAGCATACTTCTCCAACACAGCAAGAATTCATTTCAAGATCTACCACCTACTTAGATGATACCAAACCAATGAAGACTCAAACTACATGGATTTTGAAGACAGCATACTTCTCCAACACAGCAAGAATTTCTTTTAAGATCTACCACCTACTTAGATGATACCAAATCAATGAAGACTCAAACTACATGGATTTTGAAGACAGCACACTTCTCCAACACAGCAAGAATTCCTTTTAAGATCTACCACCTACTTAGATGATATCAAACCAATGAAGACTCAAACTACATGGATTTTGAAGACAGCACACTTCTCCAACACAGCAAGAATTCCTTTCAAGATCTACCACCTACTTAGATGATACCAAACTGATGAAGACTCAAACTACATGGATTTTGAAGACAGCATACTTCTCCAACACAGCAAGAATTCCTTTCAAGATCTACCACCTACTTAGATGATACCAAACCAATGAAGACTCAAACTACATGGATTTTGAAGACAGCATACTTCTCCAACACAGCAAGAATTCCTTTTCAAGATCTACCACCTACTTAGATGATAACAAATCAATGAAGACTCAAACTACATGGATTTTGAAAACAGCACACTTATCCAACATAAAAAGAATTCCTTTCAAGATCTACCACCTACTTAGAGATACCAAACCAATGAAGACTCAAACTACATGGATTTTGAAGACAGCATACTTCTCCAACACAGCAAGAATTCCTTTCAAGATCTACCACCTACTTAGATGATACCAAACCAATGAAGACTCAAACTACAAGGATTCTACTTCGATGATGCTGACAAAGAAAACTGTCCAGAACAAGAGCTCAAGAAGCTAATCTATAACTCAAGGCAATCATATCACTATAGGTGAGTTTTACTAATTTTTACCATGAATTAAACAAAATGCTGAATATATACATTTTCCAGGTGAAAAAAGGACTTTTTTGATGTAATTAGTGTACTTTTTTACAACAAAACGCTGAATATATACATTTTCCAGGTCAAAAAAGGACTTTTTTGATGTAATTAGTGTATTTTCCACAACAAAATGTTGAATATATACATTTTCCAGGTAAAAAAAGTACTTTTTTTGGTACAATTAGTGTATTTTTTACAACAAAATGCTGAATATATACATTTTCCAGGTAAAAAAAGTACTTTTTTGGTACAATTAGTGTATTTTTTACAACAAAATGTTGAATATATACATTTTCCAGGTGAAAACAAGGACTTTTTTGAGGTAGTTAGTGTATTTTTCACAACAAAATGCTGAATATATACATTTTCCAGGTAAAAACGTGCTTTTTTTCGGTGCAATTAGTGTACTTTTTTACAACAAAATGCTGAATATATACATTTTTCAGGTAAAAAAAGTACTTTTTTGTTGCAATTAGTGTATTTTTTACAACAAAATGTTGAATATATACATTTTCCAGGTGAAAAAAGGACTTTTTTGATGTAATTAGTGTACTTTTTTACAAAAAAATGCTGAATATATACATTTTCCAGGTGAAAAAAGGACTTTTTTGTTTGAATTAGTGTATTTTTACAACAAAATGCTGAATATATACATTTTCCAGGTGAAAACAAGGACTTTTTTGAGGTAGTTAGTGTATTTTACACAACAAAATGCTGAATATATACATTTTCCAGGTAAAAACGTGCTTTTTTTGGTGCAATTAGTGTACTTTTTTACAACAAAATGCTGAATATTTACATTTTTCAGGTAAAAAAAAGTACTTTTTTGGTGCAATTAGTGTCTTTTTTACAACAACATGTTGAATATATACATTTTCCAGGTGAAAAAAGGACTTTTTTGATGTAATTAGTGTACTTTTTTACAAAAAAATGCTGAATATATACATTTTCCAGGCGAAGAAAGGACTTTTTTGTTTGAATTAATGTATTTTTACAACAAAATGCTGAATATATACATTTTCCAGGTAAAAAAAGTACTTTTTTTTGGTACAATTAGTGTATTTTTTACAACAAAATGCTGAATATATACATTTTCATGGTAAAAAAGGACTTTTTTGGTGTAATTAGTGTAGTTTTTACAACAAAATGTTGAATATATACATTTTCCAGGTAAAAAAGGTACTTTTTTGGTGTAATTAGTGTATTCTTTACAACATATTTATAAAGCAAGTATTTTTTGTTTTGTTTTAGATAGATGAAAGAGAATCAAAAGCACTTGGTGAAAATAATGCTCAAAAAAAAACAAGCTGAACAATGTAACTTGGTGAGTTATTTCCCTTTTCTAATAATGTAAACTATCCAATGTAACTAGAACTATAATTCAAATTCATGTAATTATTTTACATTTTTGCTTAATCATTCTATACTAATACATAATTTTTTTTATTTTAGTTCATTACGAAATTAAAAGCACATAGAACAGAAGTCTTCCTTCCTAAGATATAACATCAGTACATCAAAGACATCAGTGTAAAGGAACAAACTATGCATTAACTGTTATTACTTAGTATTTATTACAAGTTGTAGTGCTTTGTATTACTTAGTATTTACTGACTCTAGCTATATTATATGGGGAAATTTTCCTTACTTATTATGTAATAAAGGTATATAATCATATAATGGTTCATTTTTAATCAATGTATTTATTCAATTTAGATATATCTCCTCTCTCCCTCTCTCCTTTCTTCTCTCTCCTCTGTACATAACCATAAAATGTTAATATGGACATGAATTTGGACATGCACATGTACATAATTATGAACATAGGTATGTACATAAATGGACATGAATATGGACATGTACATAAATGGACATGAATATGGACATGAATATGGACATGAATATGGACATGTACGTATTCATGTCCATTTATGCACATGTACATGAATATGGACATGTGCGTATTTACTGACTCTAGCTATATTATATAGGAAGATTTTCCCTACTTATTATGTAATTAAGGTATAGAATCATACAATGATTCATTTTTATCAATATATTTATTCAATGTAGATATATCTCCTCTCTCTCTATGTAGATATAAATATATCCATAAATATGTACATAATTGACCATATATATATATATATATATATATGAATGTATAGAAAACTAAAAAATCTCTCTCTCCTCTCTCTCTCCCTCTCTCCTCTCTCTCCCTCTCTCCTCTCTCTCTCTTTCTTTCTCTCAAGATACCATATGTATGTATGTATGTATGCATTGATTGTCATTACAAGTTGTAGTGCTTTGTATTACTTAGTATTTACTGACTCTAGCTATATTATATAGGAAGACTTTCCCTACTTATTATGTAATCAATGTATATAATCATATAATGTTTCATTTTTGATCAATATATTTCTTCAATGTAGATAAAACTCCTCTCTCCTCTCTCCTCTCTCTCTTCTCTCTCCTCTCTCTCAAGATGCCATATGAGTTCGAATCATGTAAAAAAATTATCAAAACTTAAATGCCATACATTCAAAATCTAGCTGCCATATGAGTTCAAATTAAGTAAAAAAATAATCAAAACTCAAATGCCACTTAAATGCCACTCAAATGCCACTCAAGTACCCCTCAAATGAAATACAATATAAACTCGGCGAATTCATCCAACATCGTAACCCATTGCCTAAACTCCAAGGTCTAATCCACAAAAAAACACTTGGTAGGGAGATCTGCTCATATATTACTACTACTAGTTTCAGCTCATTGTGCTTTGTGAATGGGCCCACTCATACTTTACTGCATGATGCAAAAACATGGAAAAAAATGAAACAGGTTTAGATAACATTGTTTCAAGTAATAGCGAAGTGTGATCAGCCATTACTATTTAAATTGCTTGATTATAATTTATTACTATTATCATCTTTCAGTTATTTAAAACTCAT
Source organism: Cryptosula pallasiana (assembly GCA_945261195.1). NCBI lineage: Eukaryota > Metazoa > Bryozoa > Gymnolaemata > Cheilostomatida > Cryptosulidae > Cryptosula > Cryptosula pallasiana. The sequence goes on from CALYOO010000307.1 coordinate 38,587, forward strand.
TATGAAAATAGTAAAACACATATATATTTTTTCAAGGAAAAAAGTTCCTACTATGGAAACCACGTGTTCATTGTGAATGAACCTGACATTGGTGACCAGCCTACTTTGGCACATAGAAAATAAACCAATTAATGAGCTTATGTGGTCCAATGGTGTTGTGTTTGTGCAGAGTAAAATATTTGTTTGCAGATTCAAACTCAGTTTATTCTTGTATTAAAAATTAGTTAACATGTAAAAGCAGTGGAGATTCACTCTATATCTGCTTAGACACAATCTTGTTACTGTCTCATTCATTACTCACAAAACAAAAGTGCTTCCATATATATATAGGGTGTACCAAAAATCTGTGCAAAAGCTTGGCTTTATGTTGTCACAAGCTAAAGTAGCAGAAAATAACAACAATACAAGCTTAGCTTTGTAACAGCCAGCTTGATCGAGTGTAATTACTACAAGTCCATAACAAATGGTGTAATAGTGTGCAAGCATTGCAATTGACTGAATTCCCAAACCTAGCATTGCATGATCACAACGAAACTGAAATATTTGCTCGGTTTGCTCAGCAAATAGATTGCTCGGCCTAGAAAAATAGTTTTGTTTTAATTTTCGTCAAAAAATTTCTCTTGTGTGATCAGGGCTTAACTCTAGAGAGAAGAAAAAACAAAAAATCTTGTCAATAACTAATATTATACGGCGCAAAGAGTCAGCATTGGAAATTAGCAATCTTTTTGTGAGAAAAGAATTACGTGAGTGAAATAGATAATAAATATTTAAACCCTATGTTTTATTGAGCTTTACAACTCTAGCTAAATAATTAGTAATTTACTTTTGCCTTATTGCTGAAAGTCCTGCTTGTTGCTCCTTCAGATGTTGTTACTGGAGTGAATGATTTCTGTGTAAAAACAGCACATTTTCAATCGTCAATGCTGCACTGACCTTAGCCTAAGTTTTAGGCCAACATTTGAGGCAACATCTGTTTATTCTGCTGTAAATATGTTATGTTATTAATTGGGAGTTTTATGTTCCTGCGTGATAGTGGTGGCCTGTGAATGGATTTCATTGGATGACTGTTTCAGGGGGCGGGGTTTTTTCTGCTGGTTTGTTGGTCTAAGTTAAAGGGACAGCTTCGGCGACCAAATGGTCGCCGTTGCAAAGATTGTAGTAAAAATTAACCACCATTGTTGGCCCATAGCGTGATCAGCTATGTTTTGCTTTGAACTTTTTATTAGACCTCAGTTTATTTTTGGCTCTTCTTATTATTGATATTTGTTATTATCAGTTGTTAATTATTTTGTAGCCAGCGCCAACAAAGACAGGTTTGAAGACTTAAAAAAGCTGTTATTAATATTTGTATATTATTTAATATACTATTGTTGTTATTTGTGGGATGAGGATAATCTGATCAACAATAATCCCCCCCCCCAGAGAAGAATAATTATGGTGAAAATAATAAGAACAATAATAAATAATACATTGAATAAACACTATTATACAAATAATAATAATATTATTTGTAAATCTTCAAACCTGTCTTTGTTGGTGCTGGCTTCAAAATAATTAATAACTGATAATAATAAATATCAATAATAAGAAGAGCCGAAAATAAACTGAGGTCTAATAAAAAGTTCAAAGCAAAACATAGCTGATCACGCTATGGGCCAACGATGGTAGTTAATTTTTACTACAATCCTTGCAACGGCGACCATTTGGTCACCGAAGCTGTCCCTTTAACTTAGGCCAACAAAACAGCAGAAAACCCCCCCCCCCCCACACTGAACCAATCATCCAATGAGATCCATTTAAAAGTTGCCAAGATAACAATGGGGCATGCAACTCCCAAGAAAGAAACGCACAGCATATTCCAAGTAAAATACACATTAAAATATAAACCCATTTATATTTCAATGCCTCAAATGTTGGCCTAAAACTTACGCTACACTGACCACATCTTAGAATCAATGAGAATGCTCTCGCAAAAAATTCTGTCTAACATATAAGAAATCCCACCTGACTAAAAAAGTTTCATCCTGCGAAAATCCCTTTATGATGTATCAGAATTTTTGCGCAGAAATTTTTTTCCTTCGTGTAAAAATCTTTATAAATATAAAGGGAGTGTCGCATGGAAAGCAAATTGCTCACACAAATATTCCTTTATGCGTATAAGAATTTTTGAAAGAAAATTCTTTTATAGTACGAAAACTTTTCCTCGAGGAAAAAAATCAACATTCTTCATGAGAAAAGTTTTTTATGAGACTCCCTCATTTATTCATAATGAGTTTTGGAATTTTTTTTCTTTTTGAGGGACAATTCTTATATACTAATAAATTGTCTCACGTGAAAAAAACAACATTATTTGTGCCGAAAGGTTGATTTTTGCTCAAATAATCCCGTTGTATCATATAACGATTTTCAGGCTAGAGATTTTTTTATTCGCGCACAAATCCTTTTAGGTACTGTCAAAGGATGTTTGCACCATTCCAGCTTGAGTCAATTGATGCAATTCTAGATATCTAAGAACCACTGTTTCTACACAGAAAGCATCTGCTTCGACAACAGTGAATGAAGGAACAGCATCTACTTCTATTACTAGGAGGACTCTCAGAATTAAGGTAAGAAATAATAAATAACTATTTAGCTCTAGTAGCAGGAATAGTTTAGTTGTGCTCTGAAAGGATACCTTGCCAAAACCTATCCGGTTAGCTCTCAAAACAGCAAAGTCTTTGTCAGATAGTCAACAGTTTCCATCTATTTATTCATATTATTTTTACTGTTCGCATTACGATATTGACATAAATATGATTTTTATCTGTTTGTAGACACGAAGAATTCAAACTCCACACAGCTTCCAAAACCACAAATTGAGCTGAACTTTACCACCCCGACTGCTATCAACACCAACACACCACCACTCCCACCTCCAGCGCTGACACTAAAGTCAAAACAGTCACCACCGTCAACAACTTTGATAGAAGAACCGACAGTACCACCACCTCCAGGACCAGCAGCAGCAGCAGCAACAAATTACCTGATATGCTCATGAACCTGACAGGTACCTTTACCAACTCTCCTTTGAGTCCTACACCAGATTATACCTACCATTATGACAACATCAAACCCAGTCATGACAACCTCCTCCTGATGTCTGAAATTGAAAGTAAAGATGTTCGACTGGGTCAACTGTTTGGACTAATGGCAGGTGCTATGAGAAAAGTTTTGTTCGAGATTGGTAAATATTTGAGTTTGAGGGATTTGCTGATTCCAGCAGTGTTGGAGAATTTGGCACTTCTTTCACCGAAGAATACAGCGTCTCGGAACACAAATAAATTTTAAAAAATGGAGATTCGGGTGAAGCCACTGATTGATAGAGAGATAACGATAAAGTTTGAAGAACTCTGATCGTCTACTCCGATAGCAACTAAAACTCGGCCGCTTTTTTATAGAGGTGATAGTT